>JARJDW010017001.1:0-12400 GCA_030264715.1 Adinopsis sp. GC000173 | reverse complement strand
ATTGTGAAATTTAAATATTTTTATAGGTCAAAATCGACTGGAATTAAATACATATCTTGTTTATAAACAATCATTTGAAATAATAAAACTAATTTAACATTTGCTGTACACCTAAATTTTTGTAAGCATATATCAAATTTTTGTATTGTCGTTGAAAAAAATTAACATTCTGGAAACCCATTTGATCAACAAAGAGAAAGATGTTTTGAATGATATAAATAAGTGCATTTCGTCCAATTCATTGGATAGTTAGTAGGCCATATAATTGAAGTTTCTATAGTAACATCAAAATGAACATTACCAAAACTACTTCAACTCAAACAGTAGCTTGACAATGGTTCAATCCAAAACCGCAATGGCTGTTCAAAAAAGATACCAAGAATGTGGAAAATTTACTAATAAAGTATGTAAACATTTAAATATAAATGAATTCCACTACACTAAACCTATTGTTTATAAACATTTTTCCTTCCTCGTTGTATACATATCGATACTATTGTTAATTTTTACTTACTTGCTCGCCCGTCTTCAACGAGATGAAACTAAGCGAACAGTAATCGGTGCCCGGTGCGACATTATCACATAGCGCAATCAACGGCCGCTTTCCCGCATACAAGTCGCTCGATTTCTTATTGCACGTGGTGACTTTCTGCGGCTGCGGAAGGATGCGCAACACTCGCACGGAACCATGGCGCCAGGAGAGAATCTCCACCGCTTCACCGTTCGCTGGCACAGCCCAAATCTAATAAAATCATTATACCATAGTATTAAAAGTCAATAAAAAGAAACAAAATTTGTTTGGAATTTGTCATTGATTGATATTCACCTGGACTCCGGAGGTGTAGGCGAGAACAAGCAAGATCGGCGCAGGCAGCTCATCGTTAATTCCCGCATCGACACACTCAAACCGGGCCCATTGTATGTGGTCCTTGCTATCCCCCAGCGACGACGGCGGATGCAATGCGACATCATGTATGAATCCAGCGACGCTATCCAATATTGTCGGATCCTGAACCTGCTGCGGTAGGACGCAATTCGCTGCCGTTGCATGGAATTTCTGCTTGGATTGCGTTTCAGCGCTCATGTTAACATCTGGATGTTGTAATTACATGCAAGGAAATGGCATCGTCTTTGTTTCGAGTTGAGGTAACAACAACGTATTTACTACTGCGTCATTGTCTCAATGACACATAATTTTTATTCGTTTGGAATCTTCTAATTGATAATCGCTATACCCACAACAAATCGATAGAAATAATGAAAACGATGATAATGTTATAATTGTCATACACTTAAAGAGGAGAAAACAGAAATCAGCTGATTTTCTAATAACACCACAACAAAACAAAGCCCAAGTTGAGAGTAATGTCCAAGCGTATCACAACACCCCAAAACACAATTATCGATTACCTCACTATTATAAACACAAAAATCATCAAATTAACAATTATTTTAACGATAAATTACTGCAGCAAATGAATGTTTTATTGTTGTTGTGTATGGATGTACATGAAGTTTACTAGTTAACGATCGGTAATGTTCGGGCGCAGTCGTGTCGATAAATAAAACGCAGTTAATTAAATACGAGATAAAAAATATAACTTTAAATTGAATTTGTTATAATTTGATGAGTTAATGATGTGTGTGATAATTTTTGAAAATGTTTGAATTGATTTAGAAGATAAGAACATGTTTTGTTGGTGACTTCAGGTTTATTTGTCAGCCATTACTTCAAATCCATCAAATTTATGAATTTGTTGATAAACAAAAAATAACTTATGGTAATTTAATGGTATTTATTGGTTTAGTAATATTTATTTGTCATGTTTTGAGGTTAGAAATGCAAATGAGGATGTTGGACCAAGAAATTAATGCACTGCATACCATCACCATGAATTACTCCACTTCAACCAGAATAACTATATATAATAACGCGAAAACTGGTTTCTTCCTTACCTTGGGAATTCCATTCATTTGACGTTTTTTGTTAATACTCATCAGTTAGCAAACATGCAATGTACAATCATCGTCGCAGCGTCGACCATCCTGGTGTGGATGATGGTGGTCGAAGCGCTGCCGCAGGGTTTCTATCCGAATTACGGGCAGCTGGTACATCAGATTGTGCCGATGGGAAAGCCATGGCCGGCTAACGCAGAGGATTACGAGCAATTCAGCCAAACGACGAAGTATTCGGATTATGTGCAAGCATGGGCGACTACACGGTATACTACAACGACTACGACTGTGCGACCAGTGAATATGCATTGGGCTCGGCCGATTATTGTGTTTCATCATGAGAGGATTCGAGCGCCTACTACAACTAGTACGACTACTACACCTTCTACAACAACAAGACGTTTAACTACTACTACTACTACTACGACTACCACTCCTCCACCAACAACTACTACACCTCCGCCAACAACACGTTCAACAACGACGACTACTACTACACCTCCGCCAAGTACAACGCTGCTTGCACCACAACCCCAACATCTAAGCGGATTCGACTTGCTGAAAATGCAGGATGAAAGTAATCTGCAACTGTTTACATCAGCACCACCACGTAAAGTAAAACCTGCCGATTTGGAACCACCTAGATCAGAGAATAATCCAAGTGTCGCCAATTTGCTACCTCCCATGCCAATA
This sequence comes from Adinopsis sp. GC000173, assembly GCA_030264715.1. Taxonomy (NCBI): domain Eukaryota; kingdom Metazoa; phylum Arthropoda; class Insecta; order Coleoptera; family Staphylinidae; genus Adinopsis; species Adinopsis sp. GC000173. Next base: position 9,751 of record JARJDW010017001.1, on the reverse strand, counting down.
ACTAGTATGGAAGTAGCTGATTTGCCGGTTCTGGTTTAATTTTAATATTATATTTAATTAGGATATGGTTATGATTATATTTTTTTAGTAAATAAAGTGCCATACAGTTGTGGAAGTATCCTCGCGAGGAATGTAAATGTGCATAATATTCATTGCCACTCTACCATCTTCCCATAATGATGAATGCACGTTGTAACACTATCACAAATTGTAGTAATTTGTTAACTTTGCTTTAAAATTATTACTATCTGGTTTGTTTAAATCAAAATTTGCGATTGTAGTGCTTTAAGTCAATAAAGTCTGAAAGGTTTGCTTGAAAACACATGAAATAAAGTAAAAACCCCCAAACTATAAGTGACTCAAGTTAAGGAAAGAGGTTAAGTTTATTGTATAACAATTTGAGTAATTATATCAACTTAAAAGTTAGGTCTTACTTGAACAAAATTACATATATTGAATATTTTGGTTAATCGCAGTTAGTTAACGAAATGGAATACATATATAAAATGTAAAACTTACGAGAGAATCCTTTTTATTTGAGTCAGGTATGGATGATGTATTGCTTGCTATTATTTGCCTGTAATTCTTATTATCACAACGTTAATAATAGTAATAAATTGATCAAATAGTTTGTTAATTATTACCTGCTTGGTTATTGGTAAAATGTCCCATTTGTAGTTAGTGGAATTGGGAGGCGGCGGTTCTAAGCAGCAACATTTGTAGATTGCGCATGATATGTGTCGTCCTTCAATACATTATAAACAGTGCCGAATTTACCCATAAGTTAACAAGCTATATAGCTTAAGGCTACACTCTACTTACTGCTTTTCAACGATAATGTAAACCTCATTTTAAAGATGTTATAGTGTTGAAACTTTGCTGATACGAAAGTTCTAGCCAGAACAGGTAATTTTGTTTGCCACCCCTTCTTTTAATCTATTTTCATCTTGCTTATGTGGGTAAATCGAAGAACTATTTGGAAAAACACATTTTTGTTTTGTCGTCATAGCGTAACAAACTGTTTCAAAAAAATTTTTACGTAGAATCAGGCACTGACAATAACACATAAATGTTACCAAGACATGAACTCAAACGCCTAATAATCCTTCGAATCCACCGTACTTGTTACTTTATATCTAATAATTCAAAAGATCTATTATCACTTTTCAATAAAACCAAACAATTTAAATAAATCTATATACCTAACTACGAAGGTGAAACGGAAACCAATGCTCTCTCTATAATTTTTTCATGTTTCGAGCTGGCACCACAACAAAACTACAATGAATTTATGGTGCCTGCTCCCAAGTAACTTCTATCCGAAAAAAATCTCTACCCATTCTGACTGATTGTCAAAAATGCCGCAAAACTAGCAGCAAGCAATACATGTGCACAACTATGACTTGGCGCATAATTCTTTGCCGTCTCAAGCAGACTGACGATCACCATCCATGCCATCAACAGCACAATCCCCATCGGTAGACTAATAAACCAGTAGCGAGATAGTACTTGCTGTAATCGCAACGTAATCCATTGCGATATACACAATATCATGCCAACACCGCTTGGTAGTAAAATGAGTAAGAGCTTTGGTAATTCATGCAGTTGAGTCGCAAGCAATGCGATTAAAATCACCCCAACATTATACAGCACTTCTTTAGTAGTATCCCATACGCCGCTGATTGTTACAAATGTCACCCAGATGGAAGTCAATGTAGCGAATGTCTCGGCGTATTCAAAGACGTAAAGCGGTACCGCCGGGCAGAGTGCGTGATGGGCAAAACAGATATGAAAACAGCTAGTGAATGCTAGGGTGAGTAAATATGCGGACGATGCAATGTAGTAGTGACGTAACGTCGCCAAGTGGCTGGGAATAATCAAACTGCATGCGCTTATTAACAGGAGGAAGACATCGGTGTTCGATTTGCCGCTGACTTGTTCTCGCGGGTCGTAATCCAAGCAAGCAAAACCTACAAAACATAAACTAAATTAATTACGATTATCAAAGATATGAAGTAAAATTGAGTCAATGCAAGTCTTTTTTAAGGAAATCGAGCCTTTAATCGATAAGTTTAATGATTTGACGGAGTATTTGAGTTAGTTTTCTTATAAACTTTTAATATTTCAACACTTTTGTGGTGACATTGGACTTTTCCCCAAAAGCCCAAAAAGTTAATTGATTCACACGTCCCCACATAACGATAAATAAATGGGGGATGCAACCACGACATTTAATTAAAAGAAACTCTAGTTTTGTAAGAATCTGCGACATCTTTCGGCTTTGCGTCATTGTCAAGCTTAGTATACACGCAAATTCTTAAAATAAAATGTGAAAAATAGCAACATAAAGAGTTCATTTTAATTAAAACATTTTTTCACAGCATAAAATATTGGTAGGTTGTCCCTCAGTAGCTATTTGACTGCACTCTGGATTGCCTAATTGAGCAAATCACCATTGAGTAAGATTATCCTTGTAGAAAACTATCACCACTACTCACCTTTATAATTGCGATCGCACAAGCAGGTGCTAAACGCCACCGCCCCCGAATTGTCATTGACACACGTTCCATGCACACCGCACGTCCCATCAATACACCGCACCGATTTGATGTCAATTCGCAGCAATACCGCACACATTTCATCATTGCGGTGACACGACAGTCGCAATGTTAGAAACCAATCGCCGGCATCGGGATACGGCACCATCTTTTCGACGTGATTTATATTCTTGCCAAGCAATATCGCCGATGTTTCATTGAGCGGATGGAAATTGTCCATTGCCAAGTACGCATGGATCATGTGATGATTCGGCGTGTAATGGAAGAACTTGCCGGTAGAGTGTTGTTTGGTGCGTTTGTATGTGAGCGATATCAGTAATGTACCGCCGGTATCAAAAACATCCGTCAAATGGAATCGAACGATCGAGACTTTATTCTTCCGCAAACGTAAGGTGTTTCCGAGTCGCTTTGGTAGCTTAAACGCGTATTCAAATTGATCGTCCGATCGTATTTGCACCAAGTCGATCAGTTTGAAGTTTCTGTTCAGATTGATACGCTTGTCAATGTGTATCGGGCGCTGCAACATTCGTTTCACAAATAGGTAGGCATCGATGGTTGTACCACATTCTTGATCTAAAATTGCAAATAATTAGTCTTTTCCAATATTTCGAGTGAAACTTCGAGCGAAAAACACAGTAAAGGTAAAGCTTTATCTCGAATTCGAACGATTATTTCGTTTTCTAAAGATTTTGTGTAAAAAGTGACTTATTACTTGAGAAACATCAAATTTTAATCCTTTTTTGATTTTAACTAATTTTTTTTCAAAATTGTGGCTTTATACAAGAATTTCGAGTAAATTTTCTTGTCAGAAATGCAGTTACAGTAGATTTTTATCTTCCACTCGTATAATTATTACTTTTTCTAGCAATTTCGTGTGAAAATTAAAGATCGGTAGTTAAAGCACAAATTTCCCTCAACATTATTATAAGCAGCAATAATCATATGATTGTCGGCTAAAACGAAACAGAAATGATTTAGAAAATTACCTTTACCTTTTTATAACTTTTGAGCTCCAATTTTGATTGATGCGATCGCAATCGTATGAATTTTAACTATTTTAAGAGTAAATTGCTTGTAAAAAAGAATTAATTGATATTTTTCGCACCTTCATTGTCAAGATACGCAACCGCATAGTAATATCCAGGCACTGGATGCTTTATCTTCACCCAATCAGCTTCCCAAACACCAATCGTCAACCTCAAATTGTACAACATCTTATTGCTGACGATAAGCTCCGCCGGCAATGTGGTATGATCGAAATTTACCACCGGAATTGATGCCCGTTTCATGTAAATCATTATAGATTGATTTCCACATAGATGTTCAATTTTTGCTTCAAATCGAAACGATGCCGATTCGATGTTTATGGGTACTTTGAAGTGGATCACACTCAGTGTTGCGTATCCTCGGTAGGTATGCAAATAATCACTCCGCACATGTTTAATTAGTAATGAATTATTTCCACTATTATATCCCGACTGTATTATCACCATTACCATGAATATCTAAAAGTATTTAGGATTTAATTAATGATTTTTTTTGGATAAAATGACTCACTAGTAGTTTTATGTGATTGATGTCAAACATAACCTTAAAAAGTATAAAAATCGCTACAAAATCGTTATTAAATAAAAATTATAATTAGATTACTTGTAAATAATCTTGAAATCGTTAAAAATTTGTACTATATAAATATTAGTTTATTTAGCGATTACTATTGGCGTTATTGGCAAATTAATGGTATGCAACCAAATATACATTAAAAAGTTTGACATATCGCAACAATTTTCTATTAAACATTCTTGATAAACAATTAAACGCAAGTTTTGCTATAAAATAATAATGTTTAAATGTAAATTTATTAATATTTTTGTTGTTTAGTATATATCTTGTCCGTTTCTTGATGCGGCGCCACATCATTTCTTAGCGCGACGTGTTGAAGCAAGCACGCACACGCATTTATTTCACCTGCTTCCCTACACTATGTGACGACGACGCGTGCTCGGCTCAGTCAGCGACGTGACTGCAACGCGTTTATACACAATATGTATATCTATCTGGCTTAAGTGTGGTGTGTGTGCTTGCTTAGGATTCAAATAAAATATTAAATAGTGCCAGAAAGTGTGAGGTTAGAATGTGGTGGCCGGCGTAGCGAGTGCGGTGGAGGATTATTCGGCGCAACCTTGACCTAAAAGCCGGTATGTAAGCCTATATAATAATATTTGCAAATTGAATAATAAGACGAATGCTGATTGAATTATGCTTCGAGAAGGGTCTTGAGAGATAAATACAAAGTTCTATTTAAATGCTAATTGCCTATCTACGTTTTATGGCGCTGTTAAAATTGAAATGCTGTTTGTGTGCGAATGGTAAAAAAGTAATGGCACAACAACTCGATCAGATTTCTTATATTTATTTTTTAATTAACAAAGAAATTGCGCCATCCATCGTATTGGCTTGGATTTTCATAGAATGTCAAATTTATTGTTTCAAAGCTAATCTTGATTCAATATTTTCTATTTTTGTTTGGGAATCAATCAACAAATTGTTGTCATATTAAGTGACTTTGAATGATTTTTATTAAGTTTTTTTCTGGATTTTAGGCATATTTATAGATCCCCAATTCCCCAATTCATAGCGAAGTCCCCGAGAGCAGGTGCCATGTCTACCTTTGTAATTGGTAATTCAGTATTATAACATTGATTGTAGTTCGAGGTTGCTAAATACAATAAACGATTATTATTTAAATATTTCCATTATTTTTTATTTGTTTACGTATAGTAAATTATGCTGTTTTAATTAGCGAGTCCAGCCTGTCGCGTAAATGAATGATGGCAAACATTTTTTTATTTTCACATTAAACATTAATTATTATCGACAAACATGTGACATCTTTTTTGCATATACACATATTGTTAATTGATTGATTAGGCTAATTATCTGTCACACAATGTTTGATAATTTGTTATTTTATTGAAAATTAAAACTTTTAACTTCGGCTGTGGTAATAAATGATCAGTTTTTTTAATTTTCAATTCCAAATTTTAATTATCTAGATATCTATTATGCAAACTGTGTTGTATATTAAAGACGAAAATTGGGAAAAAATATGGGACTAGTATTTGGTTAGGAACATTTTTACTTAATGAAGCTTGAAAATAGATAATAATCATTTTTCTTGGTTTTGCTTTCACATATTCGTTCAACCAAGACTAAGAAAAGTGATCATTTATAACCTATTTTTAAGTTTCATCAAGCAAAAATGCCCTTAATCAAATTCTAGCCCCATATTTTTCGAGTTTTTTTTCTTCATTTTTTATCTTTTCATATATTGTACAAAACAATTTTCATAGATAGTAAATAGCAAAATAATTAAAATTTAGAATTGAATTGAGTACACGTTACACACATTTACATTTCAAATGTATATACATAATATGTGTGTGACATCGTCACTACACCGAATATCGCAACGGTGTCAGAGTCAATGTGTGTATATGTGTTTTATTTTTTCCACATACACAAACTGGTTTAAATTGCGTAATGATAAACGGTCGGATGATTAATCGTCATCCAACATGCCTTTTTCCAACACTCTTACTTACTTCAATTAAGGGGAATATTATCATTGTTGGCACGCATATGCCATGGACGACGAGACGACATTGCTCGAAAGCCAAAAAATCTAACATAATTTAAAATCTCGCATTGTCTATTTTTATTATTCTCTTTCACATGACAGTAGTAGACTAATAATTATCGTGCGCAATGCGAATATATTGAATAAAAAAAAAATCGATAATCGAGTGTAAATAAAGTTGTTGCATTAGATTAGATTATTTATAGACTGCAACAATATTTTAGTGATAAGTAATTATTACAAAATATTTCTAGGTTTACTATCCGATATTTTATCTCGGATCAAATTATTGCTATGTAAGCATTCGAATTTCCGCCTTTTTTAAAACGATTTTACGATTTACGAGTAAAATTGTCGTTCGGCGATTTTTTGTCGCAAAAATTATCTATAAAACAACGAAAATCGTATACATACAGTGTGTTTTATTCAAACGTATACACGTAATTGGAATTATAATTATAACAGCCACTAAAAAGTACACACAGTTATATTTTCTATCATGTGTACACAGATTTGAATGAAACACACTATATATATCATACCAATATGTAGTAATTTTAGATTAGTCGCGCATTTATACATGAATTTTAAATCTCGAGGGAAGCTGACGAGAGTGTAGGTGCGCTAAAAACTGTCTATAGTCGACGAAAAGCGTCTCGAATACATCTAACCATGCATATTTTTAAAAAAAAGGGGCTTAAATTATTGTTTAGTACCTTGTTTTAATTGAGATTCATCATCACTGGTTGGAAGAACTGCGAAAATCGTGCAAAAGTTCACATGGCGAAGGGGATACTAAGATAAAAATGATTCCAATCTAGGGCTGGGTGGTAATACATCATGGCTCAGTAATTTTTCACTTTCCATCGATTACAGCATGCTTTGATCTAAAAATGATTAAAAACATTACAAAATTAAGCGACTTTTTAGTCATTAAACGATGAAAAACTCTTGAGTGTGCAAAGAAAAATCAATCAAAAAATTAAATTGCTTAAGTATCGCATGGTGAAGGAGATAGTAAGAAATTAATTTGATTTGGGGTCACTAAAAATAATTAGTGACTCGGTCATAAAAGATTTCTTAAGTAATTTGTCAGTTTCCATCGATTATAGACAAAATTAAGCGAATTTTAATCGAAAACTGGTCTTTTTTTGTTGCAGATCGGCAAATATGCGCAACGCACGCAATGGCACGACGTAACAAACTCTACAATCTGATCCTCGGCCTCATCATCGGCGTGTGCATCTCCCTACTAGCGAAGCGAGGACGTGATACATGCTCCACCACCATGTCCATGTCGTACATCGCCGCATCACAGGATCCGGCCGTCGAGGATCAAACGACGCAAAACACGCATGAAGGTTTACTCTTTGTCGGCGTTATGACGGCAGCCAAGTACTTGGAAACGCGCGCCATTGCGGCGTATCATACATGGGGCCAAAGCGTGCCAGGGCGGATTGCGTTTTTCAGCTCGGAGGAGTCGCGCAGTGATAATTTACCGCTGATTTCGTTGATCGGCGTCGATGATAGTTATCCGCCGCAGAAGAAAAGCTTCACGATGTTGAAGTACATGCACGACAACTACCTGGAGCGCTACGAGTGGTTTATGCGCGCTGATGATGATGTCTACATTCGCACCGATCGATTATCCGCACTACTTCGCTCTGTAGACAGTCGAAAGCCATGGTTCATCGGACAGACCGGACGTGGAAATTCGGAGGAATTCGGCCTGCTCAGCCTGGAAAGCGACGAGAATTTCTGTATGGGCGGACCGGGCATTGTGCTCAGTCGGGAGACGCTACGTCGCATCGGGCCACACATCGAGGAGTGTCTCGCCAATCTGTATACGACGCACGAGGACGTCGAGCTGGGACGGTGTGTGCGGCGCAGCGCTGGCGTTTCGTGCACGTGGAGCTACGAGGCGAGTGATGATGATCTTGATGATGATATCGCTGATGGCAAGGCAAGAGAGGTGTTGATTAATCGCTTTCTTAGCGTTTTTTTGTTGGAGGGATTCATAAATTGCACTTGGTGATTGGTTGGTTGGGTTCATCATCGTCAAAGCGCTAGAAAATCATCTCAAATTCATTTGTTTTGCAAACAAAATTTAACAAAACTATAAATTTTTTAATAAATTCCATATTTTAAGAGAAATTTACTATTTTTTTAAGATATTTAAAAGTGGAACTCTATTTTTGCTGACTTTTTTGTGCTTTGTATGAAAACATGCTAATTTTATAGCATTTTTAAATCATTTTACAAATTTATAGCATTATCTGGTATATTTTGAAGAGAAAATGAGCATTTTTACTAGTTTCCAGGTCATTTTATGAATTATTAGTGAATTTAGTCATTTTTGTAAAGAAATTTTGCGTTTTTTTTGATGACATTTAGCCATTTATTTAAAATTTAACATTTTCCTTAAAAAAACGCATTTTCTGGACTATTTTATTCAAGTTCTTGTTTAAAATGCAAAACGAATGAATTTCTTCCTCCACTATTCTTCACTTCCAGTCACTAATCCACAGACGAGATACATTTTTGCATATTTTTTAGCAATTTGACGTATGATTCAGCACCATACACTTAACTATAACCATACGGAAATACGATTAAATAATGCCTCTCTGACTTTCAGTTATTTCTATTTTGTTGTAGCATTTTCTGATAGATTTTTTTGAGAATTTTTAGCAATTTTTAAGACATTTTATGAATGTTTAGTGAATTTAATAATTTAGCGTTTATTTGATGACATTTAGGCATTTACAGCAAATTATTTTTTTTAAATCAAATATTTTCCACTAAAACATGCACAATTTCTGGACTATTTGAATAAAAATTCTTGCTAAAAATGCAAAACAAATTAATTCCTCGCTTTCAGTCACTAATCCAGTTGCATATTTTCAGCAATTTGACGTATGATTCAGCATCATACACTACTTAACTATTACCATACGGAAATACGATTAAATAATGCCTCTCTTTTGACTTTCAGTTACTTATTTCTATTTGTTGTTTTTTTAAATTTAATAATAATCATCTGTTTTGCGCGTGTCACGCTTGTTTGTGGGTGCATGCGGCGTAGAAAATTCGCGTTCACCGCACCAACACACAATTTCGATGATGATTTGCTCTTTGCTATTTCTTTATTTTTTGTAAATGTCTTACTTTATACATATTTACTCGACCACCATCGATGTGTTTTTCTGTTTACAACAGTAACGTGTACATTTTACGATTGGGCTGAAATAACAAAGACACTGGTATTGGGAGAGGGTATCATTTTTAGTTAGTGAATTGTATAAAAAATGAGGTATTGCAGCATGTTTACATTAAAATATAACCTCAATGTTTCATTCATTTTCAATAGCTTGGAAGTGTGACAAAATGATAAAAAAAACTAACAGATAGCAAAAAAAAAAACGTTTATAAAGGACTTACATTTGATGTTGCGTGGTTTAAGTAATTTTACCATCAAATTTTAACGTTTTGTGATGGTGATATATTTACGTTTCGAGAAACACAGACTCAATCTAGAGTGTTCTGTATAAGA
>JARJDW010016999.1:0-15996 GCA_030264715.1 Adinopsis sp. GC000173 | reverse complement strand
TATTACATGTTGGACACAGCAGTATGTAAAATATTGTTTTAACGGGCGAACACCTGATATCTGATATGCGCTCAAATAAATATAAGATTAACAAACAAAACTTCAACAGAAAACTAATTGAAATTTATTAAACCAGATTTGTGAATAAATATTGAGAAAAAAATATTGTTTTTCCCATACAAAATACATTCATTCAGAGGAAGGCATTTTTTTCAAGTACCGAATTACTTACTTTACGATTTTATTATTCAATATACAGACTTGTAGAAATATATTTGACATTAATTTATCACATGTTTCACAAGAAGTTCATTCCCAATCGCATTGTTAGTTAATTAATCAGTATACTCGGCTACATTCTCCGATAATTTGTATCGATACCTGCACGTATGTTGGTGTCATTCAGTTTCAAGAAGTTTTGAAATCGTTCAAGACATTTAATTTGAGGTCGTTCAAGTTCAAGACATGCAATTTCGTGTCAGTCAAGTTCAAAAAATTGAAGTTGAAGTTGTTAAAATTGAAGAAAGGTAAGTTTATGTCGTTCCAGTTTAAGAAGTTCACGAAATGTGAAAAAAATCAAGCAATTCAGAACACTTTTTATGTAACTATGTATACAGGGTGGTCCATTTAACTTGAGACAGGCGAATAATCGAGAAACGCTGCATTTTAGGAGAAAATGTTTCGAATAAAAGTTGTTTAAAATGAAGGGGAAAATCCAATGGTAATTAGCCACCGCAGCTTCATGGTTATTTCGACATAAACTTTGTTTTTCAAATGGAAACCCCCAGTTTTTTGTCCAAAATTCCAATCTACGTAAAAAATGGGGCAACTTTTATTAAAATTATTTGTAAATCCCATTTCAATTTTGGAAGAGATTTACAAGAAGTTCATTCTCAATGACAGCGATACGATGCGATAGGGAGCCAATCAGATTCCTGAGCTCATGTGTCAAACTTAGAATCCACTGGGGGCAAAATCGATTAGCCATGAATCAAATGATATTTTATATTTTGTTTTTGTTATTTATATTTTTAAATTGTAAAATATGGCATTTTATCATCAATGTTTACATTAATAATTTTACAAATACATTCTTCGTCAATTTACGCAAAGAATCGAAACATAATTATATCAATATATATAATATTATCGTGATGTTCCTTTACAAGAGAATTGAAAATATGTTCAGAGATGTACCGAAGATCGTCAAGATTTGGTGCGCCTTTTTCTTTGGTGCAGGGAGTCCACGCCGTAAATCTAAAGATATAGTTTTGACAAACTACCGAAAAAAACCTACCTAAACACACCCATTCCACCAATGTATCTTTATTTATGAATGGACTTATCTGTAGCGCCTCTGTATATATAAGGGGCTTGTACAAAATGCCACGGATGTGAACCAAAGTTCAAATGAAAGATACGCTTTGTTATTCCTTGGAGCATCTAAAATAGCAAATCATGCCAACGCATAGATAAGAATTGCACGCATTATATATCGGCGACAGGAAAATCGTTAGCAAATGGCACGAATTATTAAAGAATGGTGAAACGAATATGTCTTAACCCAACCATCGTATCGTTAGTTCCAGTAAAATCTTCACGACGCATTCAACTGGACGTCGAACGACTTTGATGCCGTTAAACTGGGGGTGCCACAACGTCTGAGCAACATAGTCGAGGTTTTGGAAAGAATATTAGCAAGACATTCTTTCCTACACCGAAAACCGCATGTAATACTTAAATCGGTGTACCTTTACTAAAAGTTGTAAGCTAATACAAAGTACTATCCAAACCCACCTAATGATCATCGATTTGCTATATAATAATATAAAGTATCATCGTAGTGAAGACCATAGGCCCGAACCATGCAGTAAATGCGCTCACAAAGAAGATGCATACCACAGCAAAGTCGATCGGCGTCGGTGCAATGAAGAATATGATTTAGTTTAGTAGATTATTGATATTATCTGTGCCGCGATCTACACGGCTTATCATTGCGTTGCAATGATAAGCCGTGTAGATGGCGAAATTATAGTAACAATAACACACCACCATATTTCTTCAATTTGTTTCCATACGCATTTTTATGGGTGCGTGGATATAACATTGTGCTCGGAATGAATGAAATTAACGACAACGGGGCCTGTGGACTTTGCGAATATCCTTCAAATTTCATGCATAATTTTGCAAACAGTAATTTTGAAATGTGAATTCGCACCGACATGTAATGTAAACCCTAACCATCACTTTCTATGGTTTCGTGAATTTTCAAACTTGGTGCTGCTGACAAGAAGAAGCTAATGATAAAATCGGATGTATATTTAATGCTAACTACATAAAATTATAAACAAATAAAAATTAAAAATTTGTATTTTAATTGCGCTTTGAGAAATTTTAAAGAAAAATTCTATATTATACTATCTAACACATCTCATCCAGGTTTCGTGAATCTAATTAATGGTATAAATTCAAGTAAGCGAGGGTCTCAAAAAAATTACAGTTTCTGGAAAAATCCTTTGACATGGTCGTACGTTTTACCAAAAATTTTTATTTTTAAGGACCCGACATGTTATGAAACAATGATTTGTTTAATAAATCTTGTTTGGCTCTAATGTATTTTTTTAAAATCGATATGTATTTGGGGGTGACGTTATATTCTTCGATGTCATGCTGGATGCGACACAGTGATATGATGATATTCAAAGAGCTAACATGAAATTTTTATTTTTGACTGTTTCACTGTTTTGACATTATTCCATGGTTTTCGCTGTTTTTTTTATCAATTAGTTGAGAAATTCGCAAAGTTGGCAGATCATCCATTTATATTTAATGTTAATGAATAAAATTTCTGTCTGAAAACTAAAATAAAGATTTTGTTTTTCAAATCTATATCAGTTTATTAGATTAAATTATATTGAATGTGAATCACATTCAGTTTATACACATTTTACCAACTGTGAACAACATTAGTTAAAATGTAACGTTTAATTAGAGCTAAAGAGAAATTTATTACGCAGCAAGCCAACAAGGTACCGAATATGTTCACGAGAACAAGCGCAGAAAGGGATGGGGTAGTGCAATATCATTACACTGCGTCAACATCCTTCCTACCCTTGTCGATAATAATTTGCTGCAACTTAGCCATCTAGTTCCTTATTTACTTGCTAATTAACTTTGGTATTTGAAGTACTGACTAGTTGTCATCTAATCTCATCTTCCTCCCCAATGGGGGCTGTAATTACAAGTTAATTTATCGCTTTTATATAAAATATGAAAGATTGAATCATTTACCATTGTTCTGTTGTGTCGGAATCATACGCAGCTGCACTTTCATCTTCTCATCGAAATCTATTTCGGTTTGTTCTAAACAGAACCAACACTTCCTTAAACAGGCACATTTTTTCTCTGTCACCTTCATAATTTTACTTTAAAGGTTGCCATTTGTTGTTGTTCTTATTAATTCAAGTTCATGATGCAATTGTCGTTGTTTGTAGTTGTTTGAAAATCATTATTTGCCCTTTTCAATATTTGAATTTGTCTTTGTAGAATGTTTAGATCTAACACCCCGTCTCCTCATTCCTTGAAAGAGAGAATCAAGGGAGAGAGATTAGCGAAAAAGGATAATTACAATTACAATTACCACACCCCGCGGCCCCCCTCCCCACCTCAATAAACTAGTAATAAAATGCACGGAATTTTTGTTGTTGCTTTTTTGTGTAACAAACACTCACTTACAAATCCTTCAACGATTGCACCGACCAGCCGAGCACGCGTCGATCAAAGCCGCACGTAAACAGATTGACACCACCGCACGGTGTATCGTCGTAGGCCCATGCGGTGCCCGCCACCATTCGATTGTGACCCTGTCGAGTCGAGCGCGGTAAACGCGCCAAACGTTGCCCGGTGAGATCAAACAGCCGCACCTGACGGTTGTCGTGCGGTATCGCAATCACGCCGCTGCTCGATACCGAAATACGATTCACCGCCGAATCGACGCGAATTGTTGCTACGGGCGAGCGCATATTGCGCAAATCCCATACTTTAACGCTACGATCGTCCGAGCTGGATACGACTTTGTCTTCGCGCGCAAACACTGCTGACGTGACGCTCCTAAAACATAACGATATAAGATATATAGATTATCTTGTTTAAATAAACATACTCGGTATGTCCTTGAAATACCGACACCGAATGGACGTTGTCGCGAAAGTCCCACAGGCGGAAGGTAGTGTCGCGGGATGATGTCACAGCCAGTTTTTGCGATGGATGCGTTGCCGTATGCGTCAGTTCCAAGTCATGACCTAGAAAATACATAGACAAAAAATTCAGAAACACCGCTATAAAAACAACAATATGACTATTATAATGTGGGCGAAACAAACTTAAGTCTTCTCCTAGATGAGAAAAAGGAATTCCAGTCACTAGGCTACAGCGCAGTTGAATACTGACTACATAAGTACTTACTACTCAAAACATTTGACAATAAATTCATAGAAAACATTTTAAAAAATGTATAAATAAATTATTCCAAACATGAAATATTCAATATTCTGAAATTAGTATTGTTGCCAATTTTACTGACTTTATTTATGCAAAAGATTAGATAAACATAAGTGAATTAAAAATCAATTTTAAGATTTAAGTCATTAAAGATAAGTTGCTGCAACAGTTGAAGTTTTCAAGAAAGCAAAAAAAAAAAACAATAAAATTACCAGTCAATGTCGTTAAAGTTAATCCAGTTTCAACATCATGTAATACTGCTAAACGATCCCAAGCAGCTGTAATCACTTGCTCGGCACCTACAAACAAATAGTCAAATTGAAATATAAATAAAAACTTGTCAACTGTTTTCTCTATTACCTGTAAGCCATTCGGCTGCCGATATAGCACCCAAATGTCCACCCAATTCACAGACGGGGGTTCGTAATGTTGATGATACACGTGCATCAGTTCGATCCTCCAACTCATCGCCTTCCAATTCCTCTTCGGATGAATGGCCTTTCTAAAATACAAAACCATGAACGATAATTATTCGAGTTTTAAATATATTTTGTGTATACGCATACCGGCAGATCCCAGTTTACTACCGCTTGCCATATATGCGCCGAACCGTCACCGCTCGCCGTCAACACCAAATCCTTCAACGGATGGAATCGAATCGAATTCACAGAACCGCTATGTCCGTGGTATTGGAGCAAGCAGCGCGTACTGTCCATGCTCCAAACGCATGCTGTATGATCTATAATAAAAGGAAAAAATATAAAGATTTTGATGGTGGCCAATTGAGGGAAAACTTTCTTTAAACTGAATGCAAGAAAACATTATCAAAACGTGATGAACGTCTTTTTCTGTTTGCATTCGCGGATTATTGCAAATAGACGGCAATGTTCTAATGTCTATTCTAAACTTTAAATTGACTGTAAGTCTAAAGTTATGAATACGGTTCTATAGATTTCTCATGTGTAGCTGCATTTTAAATATGTATGCATAAATTATATTAAGCATATGTTCCAGCAATGAATTAACATTAAATGAAGATGTACTTTGATCACTACTCATGCCTTTAATAACTGTTATATGTCTAAAAATATAGGGTGTTTTGGTGTAAACAAAAAGAAGGCTTTTTGGGGCATTTTACATCAGATTTGAAAAAACGTTACGGTGCTGGAACCATTAAATAATGATCTAATTAGGTTCTAGGACCCTATTAGATTAAACGAGGTTTGTTCAAGTTCTATCACGACAGTTGCATTTCCACAGGTTATGTATATGCGATTTTCGATTTTTTTGGTACGTTATGTGGGTACTCATGTATCTCACTTAAGCTGATAATTTCGATCATTTTGAATGATCAGTTAATTTTTAGCAGCGGTTTTATTCACGCGTCTTTTGGATCGTCTTCGATTTTTTGCATCAAATTTTTTGTGAAAAACGAAATTAAGTGTGCGAACGCATTCCGAATGTTGACTGTGGCATGTGGGTAGGTAGCTTCAACCTTGGACAGAAGCTTATCGGTGGCACAAAATGTTCTCAGAGGGCCGAGAAGATGTGCACGACGAAAAGCGTGTCGGACGCCCGAACACGTCAACAACAGATCAACATTGCTGATGTGAAGAAAATAGTATTGGCCAATCGTCAAATCACCGTAAGAGAAGTTGCTGAGGATCTCATCATTTCGATTGGCTCATGTCATTCGATTTTTACTAATGATGTGATGATGAGACGGGTCCAAAACTGAAGATGCCCATGAAAGAACGACGCTACGCCACTATCAAGCAGAGAAAAACGTCATCGAAAGAGCAGCTGAACAAGATTACATTGATTTTTTGAAGTGCTTCGAGGAGTGGAAGGAACGTTGGCACAAGTGCCAAGTATCTGATGGGGATTACTGTGAAGGAAATAAAATAGATATTTAAATAAATAATTTAAAAAAAAACACAAATGTCGCGGTAGAACTTGAACAAACCTCGTACATTCAATATATAATCTATACAATAATTTGGGACAAAAAAACAAGGAAATCGATGTAGTATTATGGGACAGAGGGACTATATATCAACAATGCGTTGCAATTTTAATGATCTATTTTCGAAAATGTTTCTATTATCAATTCATCATCATAACCGAAAAGTCAAGAAATAAAATTATCATTGTATTAATTATGTACTTATTTACAAAGAAAGAAAAAAAAAACGTAACTCCTATTGGATGANTCTTTTTTCGAAAATGTTTCTATTATCAATTCGTCATCATAAACGATAAGTCAAGAAATGAAATTATTATTGTATTAATTATGTACTTATTTACAAGGAAAGAAAAAAAAAACGTAACTCGTAATTAATAAATCCTATTGAATGATATGAATTTTTCAACAATTTGTTTTTAATTATATGTATATGTATTGTTGGTTTTTGAATGCAATGAATGTGAAATTATTTTTTGTGACCTTTACACAACACGCAATGTAAAAAACCAACCTCACACTTCATTAATCAACAACGTAATACACACATACAGACATTGCAACACGTCTTTTAGTTGCACAGTACACATACAAATTACATCCTGCCTGAATTGTATACAGGGTGTTGTCCCAGCAGAGCAAATTAAACAGTGGCATTTTCAAATATTTAACACGTCAGATTTTCAACAAAAAAAAAAACGCTCGGGGGCACATCGATTTAATTTATTATACAAGTGGGTGTCATGTAATATCAAGCTTCTCTGGGGACAACATTTTTTTATGTAATCAAAAATTTTTCATATAAATAAATATCATTCATTTAAACTTCAAGTGTAAAATACTATTGTGTCTTTGTCATCCAGACTGCGTTCTTTTCCTATTTTATTTAACAATTTTAATAAAAGTAGATTTAAATAGCAGACGCGTTGATATAAAAATAACACAAATCAAAAAAAAAAGATTAACGAAGAAATTCATTATCAAGAATCTCCCCACGTGCAAAAAAATCAACCTAAAAATTATATTACGTTCAAGAATTTCGCCAAGTACTAAAAAATAGTATGCCAGTGGCTAAAAATTATAATTAGAAAAAGACTATTGTAATAATAATAAAGTGTCGGGTTAAATAGAAAACAAGGCCCTGGTTATGATGAGCCTCACGCCTCACTCGTTCTAAAACACTATAGACTTTGAAACACCTTCAAGGGGTCTATAAATTCTTGATGCGGTTTACTTTTACCTAAAAATGCACTTTGCACTTTGCTATATAACTAACTGTAAACAATTCAATATAAACAAAAATAAAACAAAATGTTCAATTAACAACTTGTCATTGTGTTTTGCTTTGCATGATTACTGATTGAGTTTGTGATGGCATTGAAATCGAAACGAAAAGCAACAACAAAAAACGCTGATTTGTGTTTTTTTTTTAATCTTAATGACATCATAATCAGATTTTAACGGCTAATAATAAGCTAACCCGCGCAAAAAAAACAACAACCAAATTGAATTTGTCGGTGCAAAATGAACCTTGAAAAGAAGATAGAGGGTCGGCTGCTAAACACAAATTTAGCATAAATAACAAAATAATATTATAATATGCCGTAAATATTAGGCTGGCAACACTAAAAAATATCGGTTTTTTCCGACTTTCCAGAAGCAAAAATCGCTAAAGAATGACCAATTCTCTCATCCTTTTTGCTTACTGCAGATGACAAAAAACGAAATTACTACTTTTTAGTGTCTTCTTGAGATTCTAAATCGTTTAATTTTGAATGGAATTTTTCCACTTCGTATGAAAGACATTTTTCGACGATTTTCTTCGCATATTTCTTTGATCTTTTGGTATTTTCCCTCAAATTCTTTGGTTTTTAAACAATTTTAATGAAAATGGTAAAATATTCTCCCTACGAAAAGAAAAAATCCCCATCCATAATGTTTAAGAATCTCGAGAAGATAGTAAAAAAGCAAGGTTAGATTTTCCTATGTATACCTTTGATTGAAACGCACTGCATAGTGCGGTAAGTACATATTTGTATAAATTAATAATTGACGCAATAATAATGTTGTATCTAATTTAAAGTTCAAGGTTTTTTATCAACCTGAAATTCTAATGGAAATATAATGTAAATCGATAATAAAACAATAATTGCGATAGACGATTGATGAAAATATTTGTCGTAGTAAATAAATAAGTACCTGCTGATGCGGTGCCGATAATTGGCTGGCCGGGCCGTGCCACCGAGACCTCCCAAACGCCATCCTTATGACCGATATAGTCCTTTACTAAGTTACAGCTCAAATTCGGCGGTGCCTTGAAGCTGGAGACAATCTTGCTCGTCTGTGCCTTTAATTTATAAGCGGTTTTCAGCTTCTGTGAAGAAGTGGTGGAACTCACTAAAAGCATATCTTATATGAATAAATTATACGCGTAATATGGATCGTAATATCATTTTATTGCACACTTACATTTCTTGCTGATGGCTTTCGCAATATTATTGTCGAAGTCGACGCAATCGTAATTCTGCTTATCATATGCAGAATTTTCGATTTTCTCATTTAATATCTCGATTTTTTCGTGTACTGAAAAAGATATGTGAAATAAATGAATTGTTATTATGTTAAAATTGGTATTGGTTTTTCTTACAATTTTGATTTTCTTGATAGAGCAAATCGAATTCCTTCTCAATCTGCCGAAAGAGATTGTACAAGCGTAATTTAAACGTCGGCATCGTCGTTTCGTTCTCGTATTCGGAGCGAAAACCAACATAAATGTCACCGCCGTCGACCGCTGCTGTACTCGCTGCTGACCGATTCATCATCGAATTGCGTTTGCTTTTCTGTCCCTTACTACTGATCGAATTTAGTTGATTCATCGATGACATATCTTGCGCGCTGGCTGCTTTTCTACTTGCTAAAATACACGAAATCAATTATTCACACCAAATAATATCTAATCGATATCATGGCTGTACATGCCATTCAGCTACTCTTTTCACCAATCGACTAATTTCTCACCTGTGATTCTCAAGGCCTTTTTGTAAAATATGTCAATGCAGTCACATTAGTAGTAAATGTATTTCAAATGGGGCTGGTGCACATAGTAAACGACCGTATACGATTCTCGTTAAACTTGCTCCTGCTGCGCGATGCAACCAATAATGTACATATCCTACCACATTGTTTGCAAAACTACTATCTATTTTTTTAATGCATTTTACCTCCTTTTGCGCTGCTGCAATAACACATATCAAATTCTAATTATATAAATTGACTTCATATGCAACTTCTTACACTATATAATTTGACAGTTGTATGTAATTATACTAGCTTTTAGCTACAAAATCACAGATGTCGCATGGTAGTCGTTTGCTGTCGTTTGCTGTCGTTGCTATCGATTACTGTCGTATTCTGTCGTTTGCAGTCGTTTGTTGGTAATCTTGGTAATCCAAATCAATTTCACCTTTAAATGAATTTATTATAAATTGTGTTAATTATAATTGTGTATTACGTATGTTTTGTGTTGTTTATAATCATATTTCATACACAGTGGCTGACAAACATTCAGAGAGTGACATGCACTCACTATTTACTTTCTTGTTACACTGCCCTATTTAAAAAATCAAGAAAAATGAGACATGCTGATTCGAGTTATTTTACTTTAAAAATGTTTAAGTCGCTATGTAAAAAAACCTTATTCCTAACATTTTTATGCAACAATCTGGAGAGACTGATGATATGTTCAATTTGAGTCGGCATCATTTTATTATTTGCTGAGATTAATCTTACTTAGAATATATAAAGTTTTAGTGGCAGCTTATTAAATTTTAATGTCGCGCTTGCATATAATTTGATCATGGTACCATGGAAGCCATACAAATGATATCATAACAACTGCGGGTATAATTAAACTTTGTAACGTTATACCAAACTTGACATATTTGGAATCATAACGCCACCATATTAACATTTGATAATTTTTAAAAATAGATATTCACAGCCATTCTTACTTTTGATACAAAATAAATTACCCTTAAAATTAATTTCTGTAAAACATAACATAGCTTAGAAACCAACAGGTATTAAGCCCTTTCCCACTAATATTCAAGCATGTCTTAACTTAAGATTTAAAACTTCGTTTGACTGGCTACTTGAAACGCAACTTTGCCAATTAGTTAAGACGCAGTGGACGGCAAATCAGAATTGTTTTAACTACAGTAATCCTTTATTATAACCGAAGACATATATAATATATCCTAAATTTTTCTTTTTCAGCAAACTAATTTTAAAAATTAAATCACAAAATTATCTAGTCTTTTAAATAATAATGTTGACAATTTTATAAATACTGCAGATTTATATTTAAAAAAAATCCTTATAAAAGTGTATATCTTAACTGAAATACTGTAGCAACATTTAGTCATTAATCGTATGCTGCAACAATTTCCTCCATTTTCCTTTACAATATATTGATCATAATATCACAAACAATAAAATATATTCTATTGTTTAGAATATATCCTATTCTCTGAGATAATATCTTCAGAGATGTACCAAAAATCGTTAACGGCTGGTACGTCTTTCTCCCAGAGATGTGGCGTCTATTTCGTAAACCCAAGGATATCGTTTTGACAAACATCGAAAACCTTTACTCTAAACACACTTTTTCCACTTACATATATTTATATTATATATGCAAGGATAAACTGCAATACCTTTGGATCTATTGAGCGTTTATACAAGTTACCATGGATATAAACTAAATGCGTATGCAAGTAAAAGGTTTATCCACATTATTCCACTGAGTAGCTGCAATAACAAATTGCCCACGTACCGATAACTATCAAGCACACTATATAATGGTGGCAGCAAGAACGTTGGCATCTTGCACGAACCATCCTCTGTTACATCAGTGAGCCGCAATAGCGCGCCATAATATTTGTTCGTATTTTTTTCCCCACGCCCAATATTCAATGACTACGTGAATCATTTTTTGCTCGAATTGAAATTAGTGTTACGAGGAGCGATGGTCTATACGCGCATTTCGCAGGCTTCTCGAATCGTTTTGCGGTCAGCCAAGCGGAACCATTGGCCCATCGACATGAATACGCGCTTGTAAGCATACTTCTGTGTCCAAAAAGTAAGACCCATTTTCAATTTAATTAGCCCAGGTAAACCGCACATCAATTATTTTTATTATAAATTGTATGCATTAGTATAAAGATTTGTGACAATTTTCATATCAAAACATTTAGTTTTTGTTTGACTGCTAAGGTTATACGACGCTAAAAGTGCATTAAATTTTGTTTGAGGAATGGAATTTTTGGATGTAGAAATGTACGGAATCTTGCAGAAAACCTTCTGGGGCTATGTTTTGTCAGAAAGTAATGCTTACAAGTAGTGGAATCAGTTAAAAGAAAGTCGAAAAGGCTTTGAAGACTAAGATATAGTACCTGAAGAACGTTTCGTACGAGTATCAATCCTTACCGACGTCAAGAAAGCCAAAGAAATTGTGAAAATATTTCTGTTCGGGATATATTGGTAAGTTGAAAGACTGCCAATATCATTTTGGAAGATATTTTGGGCCTAATACCTGCAAATTAATGACTAATGTCACAACGTTGACAATGCACCTCTCACAATGTACTCATTCTTAATGACTTTATCACCAAAAATCCTGTGCATATCGATCCACAGCTGCCGATTTTGTCTTTTTTAGTACCATATCACCCACTATCCCAGAATCTCAAAAGACTACTGTGGAGAAACCGTTTTGAAATCAAAAAAGAGATGAAGCACAATCGACGCATGCACTTTTAGCATCGTATAACATTCAACGTAAAACAAAAGCTAATAAATGTTTTGACTTAAAAGAAAATATTTTTAATGATGTGCGATTTGCCTGTATTACTAAAATTAAAATTTGGTCCTACTTTTTGAACTCAGTAGTAATAATTATTATTGCTAAACGTAATGAGGAAAGATATCCAAACATAGTTTAATAAGACATAGGCCAAATTTATTAAAAACATACTATCAGTACGAGGTTTGTTCAAGTTCTATTGCGACATTTGAATTTCCTCGAGTTACGTATATGCAATTATCGATTTTTTTGGTTCATTATGTGGGTACTCATGTTTCTTACTTAAGCTGATAATTTCGGTCATTTTGAATGATCACATAATTTTTAGCAGCGGTTTTATTCACACGTATTTTGGAGCGCCTTCGATTTTTTGCATTTTTGCATTTTACAATTTTGTGTGAAAAACGAAATTAAGTGCGCGGACGCACTCCGTATGTTGACTATGGCATATGGTGAAGCTAACTTGGACCGAAGTTTATCGGTGATATAAAATGTACTCAGAGAACCGAGAAGATGTGAACGACGAAGAGTGTGTTGGACGCCCGAGCACATCAACAACAGACCAAAACATTGCTGAGGTGAAGAACATAAAATTGGAAAATAGTCAAACCACCGAAAGAGAAGTTGCTGAAGAAGTTCACATATCGATTGGCTCGTGCCAATTCGATTTTTACCAATGATTTGAGGATGAGACGGGTCTAAAAATGAAGATTCCCATGACAAGACGACTCTACACCATGATTGAGGAGAAGAAAACGACATCGAAAGAGCAGTTGAATAAGATTACAAAAAATGTTTTTTTTGAAGTGCTTCGAGGAGTGGAAAAAACGTTTTCACAAGTGCATAATATCTAATGGGGATTAATTTGAAGGAAATAAAATAGATATTGAAGATTAAATAAATACTTAAAAAAAACAGAAATGTCGCAATAAACTTGAACAAACCTCGTATATCATTGCCTATCAGTTTACTTGAAGTTGAAACGCAAACTATTTTATATCAGATGTGGCTGTGTATTTGATAACATGAAAACAACAACATAGTAACGTATGTAACTAGGAATAATAAATAATCAGTGTCAAACATTCGTCTGCTAGCTAACCACGTACGTGCATCGTTGGCCTCCTGGCCTCTGCGCCAGCATTACAGGCACCATTCGGTTGATGCATCAGAACCATGAATGGTAATGACCGTGTTTACTTGGCCCAATAAGCCTCACATAAGGCCACTGAACTGTTTGCCAGCGCGTGTTCATGTCGATGGAGCAATGGTTCCGCTTGGCTGTCCGCAAGACGATTCGAGAGGCCTTCGAAATACGCAAATGGTCCACCGATTCCCCGTAACTAACTTCAGTTCGAGCAAAATGTGATGCACGCAGCCACTGAATATTGTGCGGGTGGCAAAAATACGAAGAAATATTATGACGCGCTATTGCTGCTCAATGAAGTAATGGAAGATGATTCGTATCAGATGCTAACGATCTTGCTACAGCCAATCTATAATGTGCTTGATAGTTATCCGTACGTTGGCAATTTGCTATTGTAGCTACTCAGTGGAATAATGTGGATCAAACTTGTACTTGCATACGCATTTAGTTTACATCCATGGTAACTTGTATAAACGCTCGATAGATTCAAAGGTATTGCAATTTATCCTTGCATATATGAATATATGCAAGTGGAAGAAGTGTGTTTAGAGTAAAGTTTTTCGATGTTTGTCAAAACGATATCTTTGGGTTTACGAAATGGACGCCACATCCCTGGGAGAAAGACGTACCAGCCGTTAACGATTTTTGGTACATCTCTGAAGATATTATCTTAGAGAATAGGATATATTCTAAACAATAGAATATATTTTGTTGTTTGTGATATTATGGTCAATACAATGTAAAGGAACATGAAGGAAATAATGATTTACACTTTTTTACGGATTTTTATTTTATATATAGGTACGACTGATGTATGTATAGTGTTTGTAAAATTGTCAGAATTATTAAAAAAGATTATTCAATTTGGGAATTTAACAAAAGTTTGTTGAAAAGGGAAAAGTTTATTTTCACTACGTTTTACCTAATTGGTATAGTTGCTTTAAAATTAAAGCCAAGCGTTTTACACCTTGTGATATAAAAACTTATTGAATTTCATTATTTTAGAATATTTTCAAACTGCACTAAGAACATACATTGTCGCATTAGACTAATCATTTATTATACTCCCTCTGTCCGAATATAAGAGTCCCATTTCATACAAAAATTTGTCCGAAAATAGTCCCGTTTTAATTTTACCATGATTTTCGAGATTAGAATAACTGATGAAAATAAAAAGACATTATAAACAAATTATTGAGTTTTAATTTAGAGCTGAAATTATTTACATACATTGGAACAGGTATATTATATATTGTATATACCAAATAAGAAAAGTTACGAATTATTTTTATAAGTGCTACTCCTAAAAATTTTCATTACATCCTAAGAGCATTTTAAAGATAATGGTAATTTTGATTGTCTTCGTAACTTTTCGGTTTGAGATGAGGTATTTTATATTTATTAAACCATTTTCTCTTATAATGCAATCCATACAACTTTCTAAAGTTAGAAAATATTGTTAAATTTTGTGCAATTAAGACTTGATCGTTTCAGACAATTTAAATCAATAAAAAAGCCTAATATTTAAAAATGGGACTCTTATATTCGGGCAGAGGGAGTACTGTTTTTAAAGTATTTTTATACGTGTAAAATACACACCAAAAAGATAAGTTTTCAAATTTTCCTACAGTAGTTCGATGTTTCTAAAACTTTTTTTTCAAAGTTATATATTTTAGCTTGTTCTCCACAAAATTAAAGTTAAGTTTTTAAATATTTATTGAATTTTTTTTAATGACACATCATGTTGTAACGATTTGCTTACAAACTTATCTTTACATGCGCTTTTACACAATTTTTAAAATCATTTTCACAGTTTTTCTTTGCAAATCTTTTAAATGATGTATGTACAATATAAGTGATTGTATAAGTAATTTTAGGAGATACAATATGGTCGACACAGATGACTGGGTCCGGATCGGCCAGCTCATTCCATCGGATTCCACTTTGCGTATGGGGCACAATCAACTCAGAGACTATCGCTAAAGAGTTTGATAACAGCCTGTGTCCGGTGCGAGACCACCCTAATTGTCGTCGCCCGATGAAGCTGCACCATCACCTTAACAGCAACCAATACGTACTATAAAGTCGGATCAGGATGAACATAGACCAGCAATTTTTCTGTCCTCGCGCTCGGTTTTGTTTGTTTCTTCATGTATTTTCTCCATAAAATTTCTATACGATTACTTAGCATAAATATGATATTTGAAATTAGCTTCTTTCTACACCAATATCCCATCAATTTTTATGGAATAAAAAACCCTCAACCTCGTTCCTTGCAGACACCATCGTATTATATTGAACTGTTTATCTTAACCCGCAAGCGCGCCGAAGGGTATCTATAGAAAGTAGTTCAGATCACTTATATTTAAAATGCAAATATTTCTGAAACCGTATGTTAGATTGTGATAATGTTTAAATAGTCTATAAATAGAAGAGTTTTACAATGTAATGACATATTGACTTTTTGTATCACATCTTCAGGTACTATTAAAAAAGAAAGAGAAAATTGAACTATTTTAAACT
>JARJDW010016996.1:0-39722 GCA_030264715.1 Adinopsis sp. GC000173 | reverse complement strand
ATTGGCTGAAAACGAGTGTTTCAAAGTATTAATTTCAATTTTAAAGAAAGAAAAAGTCAGTCGGTGACATATCTGATGAATACGGTGATCGTTCTATAATATTGACAAAGTATTTAACCAGAAATTTGGTTAAAATGAGAGCCCTATGAAAGGATGTCTTGTCATGGTGGAGAATCCGTGCATTATTCTCACTCTTCAAATTTGCCATTTTTTAGCGAATTTGCAACTTTAAACACCGCATCATGTTTAATTATCATTCTTTTTGTATCGTCTGTCTTTCTGGCAACAATTTCGTGTGTTCGAATGATTCTAACTACAGATGAAGTCATTGATGGCAGGCTAGTGTGATGTAATACTTCTATCACATCTTGGCCGCTTCTCATGGTACCTCGTGTTTTTTGATACAGTCAATTCAATTTAAGTCTTATGTAACATTTATAGCGATTTGGCAAATCAAATTCTATTTGCCATGTAAAATTTCAGACAAATGTATCTATTTGTAAAAATTGTAACACTCATTTGAAAATTTTGATTAAAACAAGTGCTGTAAACAAACTAATCAGTATATGGTCGTCAAATTACAGGTCTGTATAGAGGATAATATTAACAATTTAGCAACAAATAACATTTTGACAATATCTTGAACCGAGCTTTCGAAATAATCAATTCCCGATATTTGACAGTATATTAGATTTTTATTCAAGACCGATTTCAGTTTTTCCCATCATGTGTTGCTATCATACAATTATGTTAACATTTGTTTGCGTATTTTATATCTGACTAAATTTAGTATTGGTTACTTACAAAAATAGTTTTTAAAAACCTGCTCTGCATGATCAGGAAGCCTCTCTAAACAAAGGGCGCAAATACGTCATTAGAAATCCATCCAACATCATAAGGACCAGCATTGAAGCACAAACAACAATCAAATGTAAACAAAACCCAGAAGATGTGTTAAACAACCTAACCTAACATAGAGCCAAATAGAATAATAACATACTAACCAGGTAAAATAAAATACACTTGATATATATTTATTCATATAAAAAAAGGACAAAAAACACATAAGCATAGAATGAAGACGGCGATCTTATTCACAAAATGAACACAAATGTAGTGCAGATTTTTTTAAAATATTCTATGTAAGTAACAAAGACTAAATTTATTTATAATTTCATAATAATACATACATAGTTGAAGCAACTAAAGATGGTGAAAAACTGAAACCAATCTTAACAAAAATTTATAATTACCAACGAAATATACCAAATATTGTTCAAAGCTGTAAAGAAGACTAAAACACAATAAATTAAAGTCTGTATATTATATTTACTGTTTTCAACAGTATAATAGGATAGTAAATTTTTATAGCAAAAAACGGGATACTATAAAACAACGTATTTATTTATGGGATACTTTGTAGCTTTAAATTTTTTTTAAATAATTACCTAATTTCGTTTTTAGTATCTTCACGATTCTTAAACATTAAATTTTGTTCGAAATTTTTTGGGACAGAAAAGTTGGCGATTTTCTTTATTATTTTTCTTTAATTTTTGGCATTTACCATCAAAGCATTTTACGTATGGTCAAAATCGCGAAAATAAAGAAAAATGCAAATAAACTATGATGATGCATTTTCTACAGAAGATTTGATAGAAATACAAAGAGTCAAAGAAAAATTAAAAGAAAACAATAAGAGTTTCTAAGCAAAAAAAAAACATTCTAAATAATATTTTCTAAAACCATAAAAAGTAACATTTTCTTTTTTATTTTTATCTATTCAAAAAAATATAACATATAAAACCCAACTTACAACAATTATTTATATAACAAGTGAGAAAAGTGATAGTTTACAGCACGATAACTGATGAATGCTGTAGTGGCTTACACAAGTTACATACAACATTTTATCCACAAACATTGTAAAATTACTTAAATACCTAAATTACTTTTGACACATAGGTGGATAGAAATAACTGTTACGTTTGGTAAACAATTATTTAAGTGATAGAACGAAATTCTTAATGTGAAGTGTACTTTTTGACATGTAAGGACATAAAATATTTTATGCGCAAAAATTGTATTGTATAAGAATAAGTTATAATTTCCTATATACATTACTAAATAAAATGCACTGTAGATATATAAATATTACAGAAAATGTTTTAAATATTTGCTTAATATTAAATTATGTAAGTGTTAGAATCTTTAATTTCATAACTTACATTTGTTTCTAAATATACAAGAAAATTGTTAAACAAGTTTAAACGAAAGTTTCATTGTAACTACTTTGACAACAATATTATTTAATACAATGGCAGAACTATAAACAATTTCTAATTCACAAAATGTTTAAATTTAATCCAAGACAACAATAGTGTTACTCTTTAAACATAGAAGAAATTCAAATTAATTAGTCATTTTAATGAACGTCCACTGTTCTAAATGTACATAGGTATTTATAGTTAAAACAATAATGCCTTTATACAATGGCACTACGAGTTATGACTTAATTAAAATGTTATATAGCGGTGATAAATTCGCAATTCCTCTCTACGCACGATCAATATTTTCGTCAATATAATATTGTATATTATTATATTATAGAGACTTACTAATTTAATACAATATTATTATTATGCAATAATTTGGTTTCTATAAAGATTTTAAAAATAAAATTAGTTTGACAAAGTAATAACTGTTTCGACAAACTTAATAAAACAAAATGAATAAAATATGTTTAACACTTTTAGGACCTCAATGTAGTACCATAAGGTTTAATTTGGGATTAAATGTTTTGCAATTTATTAGTCCTAAAATATTTTATATTGTATAGGCATGTACAATTCAAATATTTTAATGAATAATATTTGGACTTAGGACTAACACTAAATAAGGGTATTTGTCATAGTTTTTATTTTGTTCTAAAATGTGTTCTTGGAACTATCAATTGTCGCGGTTTTTTAATACGCTTTTCGCTCGATTTACATGCTACTATGGTTTTTAAAAACATTCAATTAAAATATACATACATTTTTAATTAATATGATTTATTTATACAATTATTTACTGATATCAATATAAGGTAAAATATTTATTAGATACGTATTTTAATGTTTGCATTCACAAATGATTGTGCGAATTACCAATTGAATCTAGAAAATTAGGAGTAAGCAAAAAATGTAAACAAATACTACGTACTTTTGCTTATTCACATAAATTATTAAAGAAAAAAACTAAAATTCTAAATAAACATTATGAGTCAATTCTGCGTATATTCTAGTTAATTACTCTTTGAATAACCATTATTCAGCAAAAGATAAGAAATTTCGCTTATCAAAGAAAGATTCATAAGCTGCAATATCTATTAAATTTGATTCATTTATATTAAGATACAACATATTGCAAAATAAATAATAATTTCTGGTTATTCTTGATAAAGTCATAAAATTTATCGATTAATATTTTGTCCCTAAAACCAATGAGTAATACTTGTGAATACTCTATTTATTAGGACACATAAAAACGATTTTCCGGGTTTGAAACAACTTATATGTTACTTTTCACCCGTCATCAAGTTATATATCTTAAAAAAGTAGAGTTATTGCCAAAAAAAACCATTGTAGTCATACCTCGGTTAACGAACACATTTTTAACTTGGTTAGCGAACTTCTTTGGTTTGCATATAATAAAAATTAATGCCTAATATGTCGTTATCAACGTGCTTGGGGATGTGTTTGTTCTCAAATTCTGTTAACAAACTTTTCAGTTAACGAAAATGATTGTGAAACGAAATAAGTTCGTTCACCGAGATATCACTGTACTTGCTTATCACTTTTAATGGAAAAATATATTACTTCGATACACTAACCATTGTAGGGGTGACTACTAATAACAAATTAGACGGTACAAGTCGAAAAATATTGGGTTGGTGTATAATTATTGCGGCTTTTCTTCGCCCGATTGTTTTCTTATAAAAATTGGCGTTTTGTTTATTATTTTTATTTATAAAAGTAATCTTCTCGCTTTCAGAAACAAAAATGCGTACCGAAAATCATCTTAATATCGTCATATTATGCTCTAACACTTTGAGAAAGGTTGGAAGGCAGCAGAATCATCTCGCGATCTCAACGAACTTTTCGACGAGAGTACAATCAGCAAAAGTAAAATTGAAAGGTGGTTCAAGATGTTCAAAACGGGTACAAATTTCAAAACACAAATCTTGGAGATGAAGAAGGAAGAGGTTGGCCATCAGATTTCGACGATCAGGCACACCTTTCTCACAGTGGCAGAGCATAATGTGGCGAATATGAAGATAATTTTCGGTACGCATTTTTGTTCATGAAAGAGTGAATAAGTTACTTTTATGAAAAAATAATAAGCAAATCGCAAATTTTTGTATAAAAGTAATGACGCGAAGAACAGCCGCAATCATTATGCACCAACCCAATATTTACAAGCAAAATTGTTATCGCAATGAATAGCTATAACGTCCTTTCTTCCTAACATATTTCAATTTTCTTAAAACAAGTTAACAACACTAGGAAAGTACTAAAAATATATGAGGGATAATCGCAATCAACATTATCGTGTTCCAAAAAGTCAGGCGAGTCAACCATGTCATTGTTATACTTACATATTCAATCATATGCCGTATTTTTAGACAGGTAAAAATTTAATGTATTGTATCTATAGCTACCATATTTTCAGACAAAGGAAGTATAATAATAGTGCAGTTTACTAATTCATAAAAAAATGAAAATTTATTAATCACTTTAATCGTAACCTTTAACTTTTTTAACGTTTTGCAGCCGATGTAATATAAGCCTATAGTTGCCCCATTGTATTAATAAATTTAAATAAAAATATTTAATACAATACCATGATTATGCAATCGCATTAACAAACAGCTTAAATTACATCAAAAGAATTAAACTTATCAAAGAAGTCGGTTTAATCGCAACTCATTAAATAATAGCTCAATGCTACTAAAATTATGTGAAGGTTTCAAATCCGTTTATTTTTCGATACATCTACAACTTAATTGATTCGCATGCCTTTCAGATGCCACAAATTTTGATTGTTTGATTTATTACAGTCGTAAACATTGCCCGCGAACACGAAATTTAAGGAGAGTTTAATTAATCTACGAGCGCATTCTCACTGCGTCCATTGTAGATTACGCATTACGCGAGCCCACTTTCCGAATGTATTTATAGTTTGCATTAGGCGCAACTAAGCAGACGCACGTTAATTAATCTAAGTGAACTTTCCAAAACGCATACACACTTGATGTGTGTATTATTCAGTATTCAATCAACCAAAAAAAAAGTAAAAACACATTTTAGTTATCTCAAATCTTATCAGGTGCGCTAATCCACAACGCTCACACTAAAATAATGTACGTACTAATTGATTACAATTCCACGCGGATTAACTAGAGTGCAATCATAAATAAATCATTTTTATAGCACACTTACGTAAAATTAGCATAAGTGCATCAATATTGTTTTAGATCGTCGATCGCTCTCTTGCCACAGCCGTCAGTTGTGTATCATATTCATACTAGAATAATTGTTTTCCTTGTTTCGCCTTCAAACGAAACGCAGCGCGCTTAATTATCATCAGTGTGCATCGCAACAATCATACAATACAAGGATCCGCTTCCCGCTCAAATCGTCTTCAATCAACATTGGAAGGGTAACTATAGCAACCGGGTATCAATAAAACGGTAGTGTGTGCGGCAAGTGCGAACAATATTCAAATGAAAAAAGCATTATCTCGCGTTAGTGAGTGTCGTCGCTACATTAGGAGGATGTTGAGCTGCCCACAATCATCATGCTCCACTCGTATCTTATAAAATGTGTAATAATAATAATAATAATGTTATTTGTGCGCAACGATGCTGCTGTTTGATTACGTAAAATTAATAGTTTTAGTAGGCTATGTGTTGTGTTAATTCTTAGTGCCGAAACTATTTTTACTCTCAAGGTATGTAAAATTGCGAAAATTGATTTTTCACAGCATGCCGTGGAAAATTATATTTGCCAATGACCCAGTTCATAACATGTCGATAAAAACTTTATAGGCATCGATCAAACAATTTTTTTTCCGTTTGAATATTTAATCACGGATAGCCCTCTCTCATTTATTAATATGTAAATATGTATTAATAGTGCACAGCGCTCGTAAAATGTTTATATACATATATATACATAGTAAAAAGATGAGTTTTTACGCAAAATGCAAAACGATGCTAAATGCGTCACTAATTGCTTTGAGCGTTAATTGCAAATATAATAAGAGATTCTGCTGAAAACGCAATCATTTTGTATCATCTGCGCGCAGGCTCTATATATTGACATTTAGAGCAACGCAAGGATTCAGTTGGAAAATTCATCCCTAGGAAATGAACGCCGCCGCCGCATTTCCCAATACGCGATGTTGTTTTACATTCTCGCTTTATGTGTGTGCACCAGTGTAGAGCCGTGCCGACAATTTCATTAATAATGGAAAGATCCACATTATGGACATTCAAGATAAATACTTTATTTCCATTGTGAGTTGAAATTGCATAGACTACTACCAACAACTAGATAAACACACAATCCACATGTGCGATTCCACATCTCGGCTAAATGTTAGTAATTAATTTATTTATGTCCATTTACATGTCACGTTTTTAATTATTCCACATTATGTATTTCTAAAATTAGTAATTAGCATATAATTATGCGTCAAAATTTTATACATTCCCTAATCATCACAAAAAATAATTCACGTTAAATTCTTCTTAATGAATCTGTATTTAATAATATTTATTCTGCATGTTCGACGTAATTAATGATGTTCGATTAACATTCAAATCGCATTATATATTAATCTCATAGCAGATAAAAAATAACTAATAAAAAAACTGTGGAAAATGCGTCATATTATTAATAATTTTATAAATTTATAAATTGCGCTTCAAATAATCATCACTTAATTGTAGTTTAATTCATTGTTCCGCCAAAAACTAAAATAATATCAATCTTGCGCTCAAAATGTAGAAATTATAGTATAGCAATAGTTTTTTTATTTATTTGTCATGTACTGTAAAATTTTAGCTCAATGTAATACGAACAATTTGTAATACAAGATTTGAAATAATGATTTCCTGTGAAATGTTGCATTGTTAATAACCGACTGCTGGATGTGAGCAGCTTATAATTAAATTTCATTCTCTTAACATTACAGGAAACGCAACATCATGGAAACGTTGAAAACGCTCTTTCAAAAAAAGTCAACAATCCTTTACATGGTCCTAATGGTGCCATCAATATGCATTTGGTTCTTCTTCGAATATTCGGCTGTAATAAAAACAACAAACAAGGAGATTATTTATTCTTTTAATACTTATTCTTTTAACAGTTAGTAGCAGACGCATAATAAAGCGATTTGGAATCGAATTTGATCGTAACGTTTCTGTTTCAGCATCGGAATACGTACTATATTCGCCCAAATGTAAAATATTACATATGGATCCATTTAATGCCGAAGTGAGAGGATTCAATAAGGATCGGCCATATGTAACATGCAATAAATTAAAATTGCTAGTTTACACCACCAAGATCGAGAATAATACGAAAGTAGTATTGCATATAGATGAAACATTAGTGCCTAAATACTCTAAATTTGGTGTCGAATGTTGTTGGAGCAACATCACTCGCGAGCGGTTCGAGAATGAGTCCATCGACAATCATGTAAAGTAAGTTTTCCGCCGCAACATTGCAACCTTGAGAAAACTTTAACTTATTGATTTAATTGCAGTATTTCAAAACACTGTACAAGCTTTAAATTTAATACAACTTTGACCACGGTGCCGGTAATGGTTGAATGCCGAAACGCCAGAACGAAGAGGGAGGTTTACCGAAACCCACACACCTCGACGCTAATCACTAAAGACGTGCAACAGAAAATTCATGGCTTCGAGCGGACAAAGCAGCCACTCAGCGTACTAATCATCGGTATTGATAGCGTATCCCGCTTGAACTTGTATCGCAGTATGAAGAGAACACGCAAATATTTGAGCAACAACAATTGGTTGGAACTCAAGGCGTACAATAAGATTGGCGACAATACGTTCCCGAATCTGATGGCAATTCTCACCGGAATGAATGATACACAGGTTTATGATATATGCAGTCCGCAAAATCAAACGAAATTCGACGCATGCGACATGCTCTGGAAGCATTTCGCGGAGCGCGGATACGTCACCGGCTACGCGGAGGATTCTGCTAAGATCGGCACGTTCAACTATAACAAACAGGGATTCAGTAAGGTGCCGGTGGATTATTACTATCGACCGTACGTGATCGCTGCATTTACTCTTAAGAAGACCGTAATCGATACCATGAGTTATTGCACCGGACCGGAGTCTGAGGGTGAACGGATTCTAAATATAGCCAAAGATTTTGCAGTCACGTTCAATCACACTCCCAGTTTCGGTTTCTTTTGGATGAATACTTTTAGTCATAATCAAGTTAGCACCCCATCTCGGATGGATCGTAAGGTAGAAGAATTCCTTAAGTATATCGATAAAAACGGCGTACTGAAAAACTCGATTGTGTTCTTTATGAGCGACCACGGGATGCGCTTTGGTGACATAGTTCTCACCACTACCGGCTGGTTTGAAGAGCGACTACCGATGATGTGGATAAGCGTACCGCAGTGGTTTAAAGAAACGTACGTCGAGGAATATGAGAATCTTCAAATCAATGCAAATAAGCTGACTAGCCCGTTTGATTTGCATTTAACGCTACAGGACGTGTTGGCGTATTCAACAAGTAATTATACAGTGAAACCAGCGAACGGCTGTCCTAGTTGTAAGTCGATGTTCAAAGAAATCAGTACAAATCGGTCCTGTCCGGACGCGGGCATCGGACCACATTGGTGCACATGCAACTCTTTCAAAAGGATTAAGTCGACTAGTAAGATAGCTCAAAAAGGCGCCGAATTCGTAGTAGATAGTGTAAATAAAGAAATTGCCAATAGTAATGATAAAGAATATAAAAAATGTGCCAAGTATCAATTCAAAAACGTTGTAATGGCAGCGGTTACAACGGTTGATGAATTTACATACCAAAACAGTCTGTATATGTTACTCTTCGTTGAAACTAAACAAAGTGCAACTTTTGGTAGCACACTTAAACTCATCGGTCCCGAGCACTTCGAACTGGAGCAAAGCGTCAGCCGATTAGATCGTTATGAAAGTAAATCAAAGTGCGTTGCCAATCCACGATTACAATACCTCTGCACATGTCGCAAATCATTTTTCTTTTAATATTTTATGTAATAGAATTTATACATAAGAAAACTGTCGATCGAACGTGATATTAATTTATAATTTAATATAGTAAAGTTAGAGTAAAACAAACGTAAGTTCCTATATTATTTTTTTATAACTTATTGAAAGTTTATGTAGTTATTGATTTTTATTAACAGTAAAAAGTAAAATTGTTATCTTTCAATCTTCTCAAAAAATAAAATCTAATTCACAAACGAATGTGTTACTAGATACTTGTCATTATTATCTCAATGTAGATAATTCTATTTTAAATGAAATATGGTGATTCAAAGCTTTCAAATCTCTAATATTCTGTACTTAAATTTAAGCATGATGATGAAGATTGTACAGAATCCATTTAATATATATTTATATCATTTTATACATACTATTTAATACATTAAAATTTATATTACAAATATCTTTTTTTATTAGCATCGCTGAATCATCAAGATGCGTACTCACAATTGCGTATTTATGTTTCCATACGACACACTCCGTCTCAATTTAGAATCTTTAACACCACAATCAAACCATTCGTTTAAGATACTTTGCTCTACAGAACAGAATAATCGACTGTCAGAAACACACAACATCTGACATCTGTTATACTTCAACAATTCGTTTCTCTGCGTTAGGCAGACATTATTAAACAGAAACAAATTAGCGGATTTGCATCGTTTTGGTGTGTGAAAGATTCTACTTAAGTTTTGCAGCGATAAATACTGCTTTATTTCAACAATAGCAGCTGAAAATTCCAGCGAATTAATGAAACTGTTGCTTGTTAATAATCGACAATAACTTACACGTGGATTCGATTGGTGAAAAACTTGTCAACTTAATTGTTTCGCTCGAGTCCAATTCCTGCCCTAACGATGTGGTTACTTCAAGGATTGGCAATTCGTTATACTCGGGTGGTGGTGTTTGTGGAACTGCAATAACCATCGAAGCGCTTGGATTGTTGCTACAATCTTCAGGATTAAAGAAATGATTGAGGGCATTGTCTATATC
Source organism: Adinopsis sp. GC000173 (assembly GCA_030264715.1). Classification (NCBI taxonomy): domain Eukaryota; kingdom Metazoa; phylum Arthropoda; class Insecta; order Coleoptera; family Staphylinidae; genus Adinopsis; species Adinopsis sp. GC000173. Next base: position 29,383 of record JARJDW010016996.1, on the reverse strand, counting down.
CGATTGGTCAGTCTCAGAATTATCGCAACGCGAGCATGGTCTGCGCTTCTTCTTTTTCTTTTTCTTGTCGTTGCAAATTTGACCCAGCTTTAGGAGCTCTTCGTACTCGGGTGGGGCCTCATACAAAGGTGGATTATCGCATATGCTAACAATTTCCTCCATTATTGAACCATTCGGCACATCATCTATAAAAGGAGTCCAATTATGCGACGTTATAAAAAATAATGATGTGATAAAAACCGAGCATAGCGTTTAGAGTTTGCAGATGTGTTTGTATTTGTCGTCGATTTCTATTCCGATAGTTCAAACGATATAGGATTATAATGAGCGTAAATATTAAGCTAATTAGACCCAAACTGCACACCACGAATACGATCGTTGCTGTTTTTAGGTATGAATATTTATCAATCTTAGGAAAGAAGAAATTCGGGGTATGCGATAAACGAATTCTGTCTTCTGGATCTAAAAATATTTCATCAATATTATATATTCATTATGGTAATGTACCCAACCTTTTAAACATGACGTTGTCTCATCACTATTATCACCGCAGTGGTCGAATCCATCGCATATTAAATATGCTGGAATGCAACGTAAATTCCTACATAGGAAATCCGAACCGGAGTAGCAATCTATAAAGCAGGCAACATATAAATAGTGGTAATAATATTTACATATTGGATTAACCTTTGTAGTTAAATGCGGAATATATAATGGCCAATTTTGAATCCGATCTAAATAATCCCTTTAAACTTATGTAAAAACCTTGCGATATTGGCACAATATGCTCTTTTTGCTTCGAGATTACGGAATGAGACACCGGATATCTTAAAACTTCCACAATGGGCTCATTTGACGTCAAACCCTGCCTTATAATTAATTCAGTCGCTCCAGCTTCAATCATATAAATTTTAATAAGCATTAAAATGTATAAAGTTCAAAGCGCCGCTCTTACCGAAATCAGAAAAGGCAATTATCTTCAAACACAGCTGAGTTTTGAGATGTAGGTAACTTTGCGGCGGATGAATAATCCAGAAACAATCGTACGACTTGGTGCTTTCTTTAATGATATTTAGCATCGTTATGCCGCCACCTAAATTATCTATATATCCACCACAATCTGAAATTATTACACATTGACTTCGATATAAACTATCGGTTTAATTGTGAATTTACCCGTATTTGGTTTCAGTGTCGTATTGCTTGAATCTAGCAGAAATAAATACGATGCTTTAAACCCCAAGTTTGTGCCTCCGTTAGCGTAAAATCGTAAACCCATCGACGGTCCAGAGCTCGTCAATAATGGTGGACGAAATATTGAGCCAGTCGTTACATACATCCTTTGCCCATTCCAATCAAATATCTATTAAAGTTACAATTTTATTATTTCTTATTTAGTCTATATGCAGTTTAAAAATAATATTTTGTTGAATATATACTGAATTGTTTTATTTATAAAAAGGATTAATTTCAATCGTAGAAGCCGTTGAAAGATTGAATGTTTATTTTTAGGATTATTATCTTCCTGTACAATTTGTTACAAGTATTGTCCTAGAAGAGCTGGACGTGCGCTTATTGAACCAATAAATGAAAATGATAATGCTAAAAACAACAATGATGAAAGGCTTTCACCTGTATCTATAGCTATACAAACAAAAATTTATCATTGACAAAGATGTTCAATTGTCTTGCTATATTATTGGTAAGCCAAGTAAACCCAAGGGAAAAACAGTTACATATATAGATTTTTTAAATCTCAATAAAAAACCACATTCAAACTACATATGCTCTAGCTTCAAGACATCTAATATAATTAAAACTGACTTTTGATATAATAAATTCTATATTTTCTTACATAAAAAGGCGATTTAATTTATAATTAAATATTTATATGGTCAATTGTGGTTGAGTTTATGCTATGAAAATGTTTGATATTAAGAAGAAATTGTTTGTTATGTTGTGTATTTTAGTTTATAGAACAAGTCCACTAATGTGGTTTCAGATATAATTACAACCAATACCATCTTACCGAAAACACTATTATTTATAGCAACGGTGAGCAAATTTGGTCTTTGAGTCCAATGTGGCTTTGAGTGAAATAATAATTTAAATGTTTCCCATAACAGAATTCAATTTTTATACATATTATTTAATTGTAATGTACTAAAAATTTAACATAATACTAGATTATATGATATTTCCCTAATCAATTTAGCAAACAGCAATTACATTACATAAAGAAATTTGTATTTGTGCATCTGAGTGCAGCCCTTTATGATGCATAAAATACAGCTGCTTCCCTTATCTGTGCCCACCTCCAATAATACATAAATAATAAATAATTGATATTAGTGATTTTAATAAAAACATCATAAATACTTGTAGTGTATTCAACAAAATATTATAATTTGACCTCATCTATTTGTTACATATTAAATCAATCCATTAAAGTATTGATTAAAGTATAGATCTTTTTTGTTTTATTACAGCGTTTTTATTAGTTTACCTCAATTAAGGAATTGGATGAGATTTGAAAATCCGTAAAAGTCAGACGAATTTTACACTTTTCCACAGATTTACAGTTAATCACACACTCGGTATTCAAATCGCGTGGATAATAATATGGAAAAAATGGTGAAGAAATAAATTGGCTGCTATTATGGCTATTTATGTATCTCGGATAGCCATCGAACACATGCCTGTTGCCTATAAAATACCCAAATCGATCAGAAGCAATTGCAGTTAATCCAAAATATTTACGTTCGGATGTGTATTCCAAGGTGAACGCGTGCTGATGGAAGCTGCTGTATAAAAATGTAATCGCAGTGGAACGCGTCTGGCTTTTGTAGATCAACGACGATGTATTCGTTTTGACAAAATGACCGCAAAATTGCTCGCCGGATACCTCTTCGAAAGGCGGCTCGTAAATCCACACATAATCACATCCACACGAATCCAAGACCGAATTTTTTCCGCAGTTTCGTGAAATGTTCAAGAAACTAAACAAATTTAAATATGAGGGTCACTCAAACAAATTAAACATTTGCTACAAACGCTACAAAGTAAAAATGGAATTGTTTTATTCAAAGTAATTACTAAAAACGTTCTACATCTATCCTACTAGCAGAATGCCTTTCTTTAAGTTGTCAAAGAGTTAGCCATCACAAAGTGAACTATGTATTTGCATGTTGAATTAATTCTCAGCCAAATAGCTTTGTCAAATTAGCAATATAGGAACGACCATTATCATGCAACAATATTCCTTGACGTTTTGTCTTTATAGTGTGATGCAGTTTCTACAAAGCGCTGTGCATTGATTGTTCGAGGAAGTCGACATTCGTGGAAGTCGATTTTTAAATAAAATGATAGACGCCAACTTCCCTTGCTGAACTATCTTTGCCATGTATTTAATGATCAAAACACTCGATGTGGTCACAAAACTTTATCAATGACTTCGACTGCGTCATTATAATCAGAATTTTCGACGTCGATTTCATTCGGACAAGAAGGTTTAATAGTTACGTAAATAGAGTACGTCATCGCAAAGAAGAATACATCTCTTATGAATTTCTACCGTTTTTGTTATGCTTATTACCCAACAATTTATACTCTATTTCAATAAAAATAGTGTCAACACAGCACTATGGATCCACCTCGCGATCTACCCCTTTACACCAAAACTGAAATTCAATGTCTCACATCCCAGTGGAATATTTGTATTAACGTTTATGTCACTTTTCAATAGAACAATTCTACGTTCAATTTTTAACGGGAGTTCGCTTTTATTTAACTGCCCCCTACTAACTTAAATTATTACACTTAAGCTAACTTACATAAATTCGACTTTTATAACGCAAGAAGGGCACGTAATCAATTCCAGGCTACATTGATTGTGTGCTGGCGTGATTTTTTCATCCTTCGCTTTACTGAAATGTTTGCTTTCCAATGTTCCACGTTCGTTTAATTCCAAATACATTCGCCGGCCATTGAATTCGCCACAAATTTCATCGTTGCGATTTGCTTGAATCCAAATTGCCAATAAAATAATTACTATAAAAAATTTGTTTAGTTTTACAATATTTTTTCAGTAACGAGACTTACGAAAAACTTTCATTGTTGAAAATGAATGACGGTAAGTGAGGTGAAAATACGTAATTTCTAATGAGATTAAAAGAAGCCTTTTATATTAAATAATCTCTTTTATTCAAACCTAACATATTGAAAAAAAAACATACTTATAACGTAGTAAAATAATTCAGTTACACATTTCCTTAAGAAATTCATCGAAGGTTGTGACAGGTTTCAGTAGGCTCGTCTTTTTATAATCCCTAATGTTCTGTTTTACTGGTTGTGCTTGTGCATTATGAAAATCTTCCATGTTAATCACATTTTCTTGCTCCTTGGTTACTTCATCGTATTGATTAATTTCATCCACCAATAGACTACATGAAATTACATTAAGCTTGATGTTCAAAATGCATGCTTAATTAGAAATTACCTTATTGTAGGTACTGCGCCCGGATCGAATTTATCAACCACCTTCGGATTTATTGGAATGGAAACTTTTCCGCTTTTTGGATGTACACAAAAAGGTGCTTTTAAAAGATGGTTGATACTTTTTGATACGTTTATATCCAAGCGAGGATAACAGTAATGTAAGTAGATTTCATCCACTAAATATTTAAAAAATTTCGGTGTATTACCCTGAAAGAATATTAATAGAAAAGATAATTTAAAAAATTTATTGCATAATCTGTATGAATTGATTTGATGCTAATTATTGCGTCATTTTTCGTATATTAAATTTTAGAGTTTTATGTGCTTTTTGGTCTAAAAAATAGTGGTCTCTATTTATTTTGATTAATCAAAGATACATGTTAAAAACAATATTTATATTCACAATATCATGCCCTGTTAGGAAGCTGTAAAAGATGGCGGAATCATTCAGCTATCTCAAAGGACTTTGCGACGAGGGAACTATCAACAAAAGCCAAGTTGAAAGATAATTCAAAGGTGACTCAAACCTTGTAGATTTCAAAAGAAATGGACGCCTATTTTGAACATGTGGAACTATCTTTTGCTGATTGTTCATTCCCTATTAAATTCTTTGAGATCGCAAAATCACTCCACCCCCTTCCAATCTTTCTCAAAGTGATGAAGCATAATATGGTGAATGAATACGGTATTCAACACGCATTTTAATCAACTATGTTGAATAGAGAAAACTATTTTATAGAAAAAAAACACATAAAATAAAAATGCAATAATTCTAGATTAACTTCATAATATAAACCAAATAAATGAATAAAAATTTCATATTAGGTTCACAATACAAAATGCATTTACCCATTACAATTTAAATAAATCTAACTATCAACATCATTTTATATGGCACAGGAATCGAAACAAAATTGTCAAAATCCTTGTCAATACATATTTGTTACACAATTGGTTATTATTTTTACTCATTATGATGGCGAGAGCCGAAACATATGGACCATTAGAAGACGTATTTTAATTGTAACATTTAAATATATGGTAAACCTATCAGATGTTTATTCGTTTATTTATTTTATCCATTTCATCCAATAATCATTAATGTACAAAAAAATACATACGCGTGTTGAAACGGTTTTATAATGCTCTAAGAACATCTCCCAACGTTCTTCCGACGTTGTAAGTTTAACTAACTTCGCTTCAAATTCGCCTTTTACTTCATCATTAATGATTGTAAGAAATTTCTTTAAACCTTCATCATTTCCTAGTATATTTTGTTCAACAACCATCATTTCTTTAAAATACGAACCTATTATTTTTAAAGCACGCCTAAAATATATCTTATTAACCCATGTATAAATAATCAAAATAATCTTACTTCAACAAACTGTGTTTTTGGTAAATAACCACATTTTTCTTCTGCATTCCACCTTTAAATATATTGAAATACTCAGCGATCGCACCACGTTGTTCGTCATTTAACTTTCGGACTTTTGCATCGCATATCCAACAATGCATACCTCTTCGGCCAGAAAATACCCATAGTAGATGCTTGAAATCAAAGTCTTCTCTTAAAGCCGAATCTAAGATTTTACAAGCGATTGACATAAATTTCCAACACTTAGTACAAACATCTGTTCCATGACAACAACTTCTCACTTCGTCGTAGTCGGTCATATCTAAATCAAATACCATTTCCTTTTCAATTGGTAGAAATGATCGACTAAATCTGCTAGCTTTTGGTTTTAGATTGTAAACGGCACCAATATCTATTTTCACAGGCTTTAATCGCTGCAACTCTTGCGTAAACTCTTTCACATTATCAAATGATTGATAACGCAAATAGACATCTTCGAGTAGAGTGAATGATAATTCTCGATTTGCAAAGTAGTTTTTGTTGCCTAGAAAATAAGTACATATTAATAAAATAATCAATGTTATTTAAACTAAGCATTTAACTACCGTAACTCAGCCATTTATAAAATGAACCATATGGAAACAATCGCTTATAATATAACGGAAGCAAATCCGGTAATGTTTCTTCTTTATAATCACTCATTTTAATAAATTAGTTAACAACAAGTTCAACAATAAAATTTGGCGCGAAAATCTAGCTTTAAGGTTAGAATATTTGTAGGCAACCAACTATACATAATTGAATGCGTGTCATCAAACTCCAGTGCGCTCGAATCGCTCGAATCGTTTGAATGAGCAACAGTAAATTGCGTAAACTGTTGACCGCACACGAAACTCCCAGTCAGTCGTAGCCCGTAGGCATTAGCAAATATTCATGTATGGTATTGTGAAAAATGTTTTCACGGATCGCATAATTATTGAATAAAGAAAATTACTGGAACCCATTCTAATGTGTTTCAGACGAGATTTTTTTGTTACCAAGAAAAAAAAATTGGAATTTTATTTATAACTACTTTATGAATCTCCTCCTAAAATTGTAACAACTTTTATTTTCTTTCGTGATAACTGTTAAATTTGAATTATTATTCATGTTAATCTTTGTTTTGAATAATATTCGATAGGGTTAAATTTTACATAAATCGGTTGTCGTATAAAAGAAGGTCAAAAGTTTTTTAAAGCATTATGGCAATAACCACTAGCAGCCACTAGCAGAGCCGTCAGGGCTAATACTTGTAGCTAGGTGTAGCTAGTACTCTATGGTACAGTACCTATAGTACCAACTGGTACCAACACACTACAGTAAAATATTTAGAAATTTGTAAAATTTTCCCAAACACATGCAAACATTTTTAAGCTACATACAGTGGTGTTGTGCTAATTTGTATTTTACCGGAACGCGTATAACGTATATAAATATATAGACAGGGCCGATCCTGGGTAGGCGGCCGCTCTGTGCGGTCTCATGTCCCAAATTTAACGACGGGGGGTGATTTTCCATGATAATCCTGGCGGCGACGGTTTTTTTTTAGGTCTCATGTCCCAAATTTGACGACGACGACGACGGGGGGAGAATTCCCCCAATTTTCGCCCGTCGCCAGGATCGGCCCTGTATATAGCATGAAAAAAGGTTTTTGTTCCGGTTCGGGTTCGGTTCTAACCCTTGTTTATAATAATACATATAAAAATTCGTTAGCAATTTTGAATATGTCAGCCAATTCTCGTTATCAGAAATCATCTTTAGTTCCGGAACGCGTTCCTGTCCAAAAAGGAAGTACCGGAACGACGTTCCGGAGCGTTCCGGCTCGACAACACCACTGGCTACATATCAAATTAAAAGTGATAAGATGTATTAACATGTAAGAAAAATACATTTTAATACGTGTATAAGTAGCGATAATAACGATAAACACAAAATGAAAAAGATGCGGCAATCATTTTATCGTTTCCAAACATAACTGTCTAACATAAGAACAACAATCTTGATAGATGTATTTATAAACAAGCGTCACCGGGAAAGTACATTATTACTAAACATAAAAATTCTATTATATTAATCATTAGTTCAAAAAATTATCAAAAGTAAGGGAAATTTACATCGGAAAGTCAAATTAGAAATTTTTGAAAAAATGGATAAAACTCGAAAGAGGATTTATTTTTGGCATTTTTAAAATCATTTTTCCTTGTTTTATTTTATTTTGAGGTGGTAGCATTTAAAATTGAAAAAGAAACTGAAAAAAATCTATGAAAGATGAAATTACTTCGCATTTTTCAAGTGCTTATCATATCATCTTTTTAAATTAACGTCCTTGTTCTATAGAGCAGTATGTACAGTTGCGCTAAAGTACTACTCCATTCGTCAAAATTAAAATCTGAATTGTGATTTCAGAAAACAAAGTTAAATTAATTTAAAAATGTGCAACAAGCCTAAATTTTTCGTGATTTGTCATAAAATTCTATTGAAACTGAAATAATTGTATCAAAAATGTAGAAAAACTTCATATTTTGAGTTTTAGAGTTGTAAAGGTATATTATTAACTCCATATTCAAAATAAAATATACATTAACAAGATATGATTTCGGATGTCGTTCGATCTGGAAAGACATAATGGAACATTCCAGACCATTCCATCCACAGTACAGCACTACAAACATGTAATAGGAAACTAAAAGTAATAATATGCTACATATATATTTATTAGCATAAATATAATCTCTGTTCTATCACTTTCAAAAAATACGTCCAACAAACAAATCCTCATACTTTATACATAAAAATACGTATATAGAATAACATAAACATATTGCATTGTTATGCGATACCGATAAAATATTGTAATGGTTAAATAGTAATAATAATAAAAGATATAAAATACTTATTAAATAGGTAAATGCAAAAATATTTGGTATAAAAAAATAGACAATTTAAAAGTTTAAAATTGAATGGTCCATCATCTTCTTGATCAAAGAACCAGACATGCTAAAAACATCAACATAAATAATACGGCTTTAATAAAAAAAAAACGATGCGTTACTCACTGCTTAATCATGTGATCGTACAACATTGACGGTATAATGGTGAGTGTGATAATGTCACCACCATCATCGATAAGTTTCGTAATTTCCTTGTCTTTCATTCCAACCACATTCTGTCCTTGAACCTCAAGTATTTGATGATTAATTAAAACACCATTGCGTGCCGCTGATGAATCTTTTACGATGCTGGTGATTTTGCCATTTTTGAACACCACGCCGATCGTTTTCACGCTATCCTTGTGCAAAGTTACGGTGCGTTCAAACGGCCGGTCACGCACAACCACCGCAATTCCATTCACTGGACTTTTACGTAAGACTTCATGTACCTTTTCCATCGAGTAACCGGCGACGTTTTCGCCATTGATTTGAAGGATTTGGTCGCCGAAGCGTAGACCGACTAATGCAGCCGGCGATTTTTCAATCACCAAACAAACGAACACACCATTATCGATGGACTTAACACGCAAACCCACTTTGCCGTCTTTATCCTTGCATAATAGTAACTAAAAATATAATAATATTTTAATAAATTTTCTGATATTGCATAGATTTATTAAATGTGTCACATAATATTTAAAAAATCATGGATTTCACTACAAAACAATGTTTAGTCACACATATAAAGAAGTGTTTTTAGAAATTTAATAATATAGCGGCCAATTTAGTCCAACGGCCCAAAGGTATATATAGGAAAATATAACATATTTAAATTATTTTTGAGTATCTCCATGAAATTTTTAAACATTTAATTATGGATAGATTTTTCATTGCATGGGGATATTTTTGACGATTTGCTTCCAATTTTCATAGGATTTTAGAAATCTTCCATCAAAACATTTAAGGATTTTTATCAAAATTGTTCAAAAACGAAAAAAATATAATTTTTCTTAATCTTCAAGCAATAGTAATGGAGTTCGATCAAAAATTTGATAAAATACGACGAAAAATCCAAGAAAGAAATCTCAAAAATTTCGCTTCAAGCAAAGAAAAATCCATCACAAAATTAAATGTTAAAGAATCTCATGAAGTTACTAAAAAAGTTTGTTGTATAGCTTATATTATATTTTCCCAAGCACACATTTGAATAAAATGCAGCCCTGTATGTGTGTATGTATGTTTGAACACCTTGACTAAATTTAATTTTTTAAATTCCATTGTTATATGTTATTATTAATAAGATAACAGTTATGTCGAAACTCGTCAAATATTTACTATTTACGAAGTAATACAATATAAAATAGCAAAGACTCTAACAAAATGTTGCTTGTCAATAACCATAACAGCAACGAAAAAACCAAAAAATGGCAGTTAATAAGAGTTTTTACATAAAAAAACAACATTAAAGGTGTTATTTACGAATGAATTTCAAACAAATTTATGTAGAGATGTATCTTGGTTTTTTTTCACAAAACGTTTGTCGGTAACTTACTCAAAAACAAAGTCATGATTATCGCCAACAAATGCTTTTTGGTACGTACTTCGAATTGTTCGAAACGAATTAATTGAATTGACTTTGATTTATACAAAAAATGGTATTTCAGTTTTCATCCGTTTCGGTATTCGACCAAAATTTTCACACCATTTTACCATCAAAAACTAATTTCCACTGTATATGAAATAATATAATATGTCAATGCATAGCTTTTGACTGAGAAAAATCGACCTTCTATATGTATGAATCAAAGTACTGAAAGTATGGAAACCGGAAGCAATTTTTGTTGCGGACTAAAATTCCACTTAAATACTTATTTTTTTTACAATAACAATAAATGTTTTGCTGCTTTGTGTACATAATACAAATTGCATTTTTTTACTTAATTTACAGGTTATAGTGTAAAAAAAGAATTGGATGGATTAACTTAGTTTGAAAAGTAAAAAGCACTTTAATTTTTACTTTTGTCAATTACTTGTATAAAAGATCCTTGTTTACCTACAAAATATCTCACTTTCATTCGCATACTATAATAAAAAGAATGAATCATTGTGTACCAGTGAATTTTTACAGTTAATTCCGGGTAAACATAAAAATTCCTTTAACCTAAAAACGTTGTGTTAGTGCCTCTGGCGACAAATAAATTATACACAAAATTTAGATATGTTACAACGAGCGCAGGCTTAATAGAACTAATGGGATCATGAACCTAATTAAAATTAAACAGTTAACCTACAACAGACAATAGACTCTACATTCTGCATGTCACAAAAAAATCAAATTAAATTAATTCGTCTATATGAGCAAATATGAATGGTGAAGCACTGGGAAATTCCATTATGTATGTAAATGTACTTAAAAACTAATTTAAATAAAATTTAAATAATCACCTGCCGTACACCATTCGTAACTTGAGCACGTTTTAATCCAACTTCTTGACCAGATAGTGGAGCGATCATCTGAGCATTTGTCCCAGCCGGAATGATATTCTAAACAGTCAAACAGAATATAAATGATTACAATTGTATACATCTTAGCGTCGCGAATTAAATCGCATAGTTTCGTTATCGATATAATATTGATACGTTTTAATTACTGAAATGTAACAACGCCAATGGATACAGCCATTAGATTAATTAGTAATCGATAACGATGCTAGAAAAACAATCAATTCGTACTAACAGTTTGTGCAGCAACTAAGCACAATTCCCCTTCAAAATTGGCTAGATCTATGCCCATATATTCGCTTAAATTTGGATAAGCCGCCCCCAAATTGTCGGGTGCTGATGGTTCAAGCGATTCAGGAATCGCTGGCTGAATATTGCCATAGAGTAGTCTGTTTTGCGCTTGGACCATCTCATCCATTTTCATATCTTCTAAACTCGGATACATCGACATTGTGACTTCTGAAACAATAGCAATAATTTTAATATAATGTTAATGTTGATAAAATTATCGTACAGATGATGTCATCCAAACTATTTACAAAGAATAAAATAATGAATGGAAGTTTGATATTTTTCATAATGTAATGCAACTTCCTGATGATATATTATATTACATTAAACGTCTTCGCAGTAATTGTTAATCTTGTAATATGATTTTTAATATGATATTACAGCTATGGTCAAGAAAATGTTTATTGATTAATATTTTTTATTATTTTTTTACTTACTTTACTTTTTGCGTCTGACTATTTTAGTTATCTTAAATAAATAGTTATACTAAATAATTCTTATGCAATTGATTAACTCTGACTACTACTTGATGCTACTATTTCTAAAATGAGTCACTTTTATCAACTAGTGTTGAAGTGTTATTTTAACTCCACGCTCGCTAAGCAGGCGAAAAAACACTGAAATGAGTTCAGTCAGATGTCAAACAGCCAAATACCATAAATTTCATTTCTACGCATGATCAATCTGGTTTTCAAATTTCCCTCGTTAAACATGAAAACTGCGCTGTTGTCAATGCTACAAATGCACTCTAAAAAGAAGCATAAATAAACTATCAATAATTAAAATATGTTTCTTCAAGTAAGTTTAGGTAAATTTAATAACTATATTAACGTTTATTTATATAATATTCTTGCTAATATACATATTAAAAATATATTTATAGATAAAATTGGCAACAGTTGAAACGTAGAAGTCTTTGACAGGTTGATGTTTTCGTAAAGGTTAATAGAATTTGGCATCGTTTGTAATAAAACGATGAAGAAATATGATGATGGCTGATCAATTTCGTAAAGTTGAACAATATTCACCAAAATCTTCCCCACGTGGTGCTCGGTCGCCTGTTGTATCACGTCAAGATTCGTCTGGAACTCTAAAAACGACGATTTTATTAGGAAAGAATCCTTCCATCATCCCTAGTGGTCCTTTCTATTTAATGAAAGAACCACCAGGTTAGTTTTTATTTTATTTAAATTCTATCTAGTGTTAATATGCGTTATTGGTATTAGGGGAATCTGAATTAACTGGAGCTACAAATTTGATGGCACATTATGGTCTCGAACATTCATACACAAAATTTAGTGGCAAGAAACTCAAAGAACAACTTTCATCGTTTTTACCATCATTGCCTGGTGTAATCGACTCGCCTGGTCAGCAAGATAATAGTTCCTTAAGGTCTGTTATTGAGAAACCACCAATTGGAGGTAAAGAAATATTACCTTTAACTAGTGTTCAATTAGATGGATTTCGTCTACATCCTGGACCAGTAAGTTTCATTTCGATTGCATCAACACGTACAAATATTACTAATGCTTACTATTTTTTAGTTACCAGAACAATATAGGTACGCAAATCAAGCTCCAATCAAAAAACATAAGAATAAGCACAAAAAGCATAAACATAAGGAAGGCGGAACTCCCAATCAGGAGACGCCTATCACCGAAGTCGGTCCCGATACTCATGAGAAAAAACACAAGAAGCAGAAAAGACACGACGAGGACAAGGAACGGAAAAAGCGAAAAAAGGAGAAGAAACGAAAGAAACAAAAACACAGTCCAGAGCACAGCGGTGGCATGACACCCAGCCAGCACGGCAGCAATTAATTATTAATGTACAAAAATTATTTATGTTTTCTGTTTTTCATTAATTTGATTATTTAACTTTCGTAAACATATATTTACTTATAATTATTATTAATAAAAAAAAAAATATAATTATAAGCGCGCCCTCTTTCGCATTTCAAACCAACTAACTAAAAATTATAACCTAACATTTATTTCACAATTAGGCGCAATAATAGTTTAATCAATTTATTATGTCGAAAATTTTTACACCTACTAATCAAATACGGCTAACAAATGTGGCTGTGGTAAGAATTAAGAAAGGAGGGAAACGATTTGAAATCGCCTGCTACCGCAACAAAGTTGTTTCCTGGAGGAATGGAGTGTAACAAGTCCTTAACGTTTCATTAAATATAGTTGTTACATTATGTATCCTTTCAGGGAGAAAGATATTGATGAAGTACTGCAAACACACTCGGTATTCACCAATGTTTCAAAGGGCCAAGTTGCCAAAAAGGAGGATTTAATCAAAGTATTCGGAAAGGACAATCAAACCGAAATATGTAAGGAAATTTTAACGAAAGGAGAACTTCAGGTTTCGGATAAAGAGCGTCAAAGTCATCTGGATGCATTATTTAAAGATATTGCTACAACTGTTGCTGAAAAATGTGTAAATCCAGAGTTGAAACGGCCGTATCCTGTCTCAACGATTGAAAAAGCAATGAAAGATTTACATTTCTCTGTAAAACCAAATCAGAATGCTAAACAGCAAGCGCTACATGTAATCAAGTTGTTGAAAGAAAATATACCTTTGGAGCGAGCTCAGATGCGCTTGCAAGTTGTATTCACCGGCAAGGAATCGAAGAAGTTGAGAGAAAAATTGATTAAAATACCAACGGTGGAGGTCGAACAAGAAGATCGTCAAGACGACCAATTAAAAATCATATTTCTTATTGATCCGGGAAACTTTAAAAGCGTTGATGACATGATCAGTCACGAAACAAAAGGTACAGCACACTTAGAAATCATGTCCTATAAGGAAATGGGTTTAGGTGATGAATTTTTGTAATTTGCCTATATAATTTTACTTCTAATTTATTATTTATTTTGTAATAACGATTATATTGTATACTTTATAACAAACAAACAAATCTAATAAATGTTGAAGAAATATAAAATATTACGATTAAAGAATTGGCAGTAAATTATTGGTCGTCGTCAATTTTTGACCCACTAGTAAACTCTAAAAGGATTACTTTAACGGAATTTGAAATCTTACTGAGTTTGATGTTTCTCATTATCATTTGGTACGTAAATGCTCTCAGTTCTTTTGTCTAGCTTTGCAGCGATCCTTGACAGAGTCAGGAGAAAGTCGGATAGTCTGTTGAGGTATACCAGAGCTTCGTTATCTAATCCACCATCTCGTACCAGAGGTATAACAATACGTTCAGCTCTTCTACAAATCGATCTTGCGACGTGTAGGGAAGCACTCGCTACGCCACCACCCTGAAACATTGAATATGTTACATCCTGTACTGTGGCGGATTTACCATTAAGTGGTAGAGGCTCCAAAACACTTCAACGCTTTTTAACTTGACGGAAGGGAGGCAAAACAATAAACTTCATTGACTTGTATGTCCGACGTTTCGAACTACATATTAAATTTCATTTTCGAGGGTTCTATATTTTTTTAACATAAAAAAGTGTCAAAAAACTAGCAAGTACATAAAACAAGAGATGTGCTAAACTTTATTATGTAGTAATTCATTGCATTAAATAAGATGGAATGTCATCATATCGAGTACGTGTGTGAGTTATGGATGTACTTGTATATAGCACACTATTACAAGAATTATGTTTTATAGACTGAGGCACTTTTCGATAAGTATTATAGCAGAGTCAGCGGAAAACCCAGATTATCTCTTAGAATGGTTATCAAAACGCGTGTCAGTCTATAAAATACAACTAATGTATGTGTGGTAGGAGGTTTAACTATAGATTTTAATCAGTTACTGCAAGGCACAAACTGCATAGAATTATAAGTAATTTATAATATAAATCTTCAATTCTTCAATTAACGGCTAGTGTATTCCCATGGGGGTGTTAAAATTATATAAAAAAACATCGAATTCCCAAAAAGCCTAAAATTTCAAACATTTTTTCTCCAATATTTATATACAATTCGCGCTCTTTTCATCAAAACTGGTGACTTTTAATAACTGAGTAAAAAATACAAAAAAGTCATTCGGAAAGATGTAAGAAAATGTAAAAATGTCCGAAATATAACGATTCGCAACAGTATTTTCCAACATTTTGTCTAATTTTCGCCCAAAATCTACACCTATATGAAGGACAGTTACCATTAAAATCGCTTAAAAATGTAAAATTTTAGATTATTTTCCTTAGTTTTGATTCATTTTTATGCTTTTTATCAAAAATTGCTTTTCTAACAATTTTGGGAAGAAGAGTCCTACTTGTATTTTACTTTACGATTGCCGATCTCTTTTTTTAAGTTTACTAAAATTTCAAAAGTGTAAAATATCCTAAAAAATATTAAAATTGGAAAACTTTTGATATGTTTCACGGTATTAGTACTTAAAGCGACGAATTTCAACTGTTACACAGACATCAAGACTAGATTGAAACAACATCTAAGTGTATTTAAGAAATATCAAATCTAAACACAACTACAGTGCCGATAATATATCATTTTGTTTGTGAGAAGTAAGAAAGGCTCAACTTCTTGGAAGCATTTGTGGTCAAGAAATCTATTAATGTTGCAAAACAAATTCTTAACGAACATGACAACTTGAGCCATTCTCCATTCGGTAATTTGCTGTTATAGCTATTGCATACGATTATAATCCAATTTTCTATTAAAAATATACTGAGTGTCAACAGCAATTTATCAATATGTTTTATTGTGTAATTAGCGAAATGGTACCTATAATCATTTTAGGCCGTGTGATGACTGTTAACAGTTGAAATACGTCAACTAAAATACAAAAACCTACAAAGTGTATTCTAATCTCCAATTTTAGCATCTGTACTGGTATATCACGTATATACCATAAAATATAAGGCCCCTAAACTTTATAAGGCCTCATACCCCCTTTAAGGCTAAATCCGCCACGGTTCCTATATTAGATTGAATTAAATATCATACTGGAATTATGTATTTCTCGGCTGGAGGTAATTCAGATACATATTTACTGATCCATTCTTCTATTTCCTTCGTATGATGAGCGGGTATTTTTTTCAACGCTGGATTACTTCCTATAGATATTGCTGTTGATATATCAATGAGTACGGTTTGTATTCGTTTTAGTTTGTGTATGTAATTGTGCTCAGCATCTAAAGCGTGCTCTCTAGCCAGGCTACAACGTATTTAATTGAGCAACGTTAGTGTTTGAAAGAGTTTATAATCATACCCCAAATAACTCAATAGCTCCTCGGTGACACCGATTGCACTGCATACCCTATCATCTTTTGGTATAATCTGACCAGATAAAACTGTTGTCATGCCCTTATCCCCACAACTTGGGTTCGTTGGGTCGGTGTGAAGTTTAGCACTTGCTGCTCTACAAAAGTATGCCTTATTACATATTACAGTAAAATGAGAAAATTTGTTTATACTCAATGCTGCACTGCCTAATATATTGCAAATTTGTTACACTAATAACACGACGCAAAAACATTATTTACAAATATATTTTTAGTAGAAACATTAAACAAGAGGTTGATCCCATCAAAATAAAGAGACTTGTCATTAGTTGAAACTTCATACCACTTAACTATACAATAAGTTTGCTTATCCAATAATCGTTATGTGTATACAGTTAAACCCTTGTTCGTTTACCATAAAATTTATAATCACTAATGAAAATATTATTATTGTCGAATATAATAACAATTTTAACTAATTATAATTGATTTTTCATTTTTATGCAACTTTTCATACACGATTGTTGATTACGATTCATGGTTGCCAATGTATCGAAAATAATTTTTATTTCATTTTAAAAAGGATATTGCTAGATTTTAATAAATATCTTCCACTTAGTTTAAAAATTATAGCTAACATTAATTTTAATCAATTAACTAATCCTATAATTATAGATTATTAATATAAGTTAGTTTGTTAACATGTTGACACATTTGAGGCATTTTAGCACAAAACAGTCTCAAAGCGCAATAAAATTATACAAATATTTGCTTCGTCAATGTAAATTATTACCAGACGGACCGAATAAGCACTATAAATTCATGGTGCGACAGGTAATTTGCATTTAATTTTTTAGGTTATGTAATTTCTTACATTTTAATTTTAGAGCTACAAGCAGCACGTGTATGAAACAGATTCAGAGCGTATCGAACAAATAATTAAACGAGCTTATGAGGATGCTGACTGGATTTTAAAAAAGGTTTACGATTGCTGATGTTTACATTCAAACCAATTAACTTCTCTTTCTTTGCAGTACTTAGGAGATAAAAGTAAAAAATAAGAATGTTGGTGCCTTTGTCAACTAGCGGTTGTGTAGTTACTTTAAGCAAATTTTGGGAGGCGATTTTTTTATATTATGAACGGCCACATATTGTAAATAGAAAGCTGAACGGATTTAGTTTAGGATATATTTATAAAATCAACTACAATAGTTCATCAAATAATCTGCACGATGTTATAAACTACATTTCATTGACTTATGAAACAAACAAAATTGAAGAATTGACAAAAAGTAGCTTAAAAAATGTAGTTCAAAATCTATTAGAACCTTATGATAAGAAGGTTGAAATTATCGAAGTAAATTATCATGAGTTACAAAATAATCCTGATGGAGTTTACATTGTGTTAAGAATATTAATACCATCTAATGCAAATTCCAAGAAATGTGTAGAAATTATAACTATCGATAGGTCAAAAAACACTGCAAGATTTTTAGCAGGAACTGTTAAAGATAAATACACTCTAATAGCACCTCCGTTTCCCTACACGTTCGAATGTACAAATACAGGGCATGTTAAGCTCATAATCAATATAAAAGATGCAGATTCAAGTAGTGCAGAATGGTTGTGTGATAAACTCTTTCCAAAGTTTATTAAATGGACGGAGGACTACGAGGAAACAATACTTACTCAAAAATCGTTACAGCTTATTGATGTTGAACGATATTGCGAGCTTTACACGCAGTTGAAGGCTAAATATGGACCTCGGATGATTAAAGTAGGTAATGGGTGATCCAACTTGGACTCAACGATTTAAAATGTATATAATTTTTAAACTAAACAAATAATATTAGCTAAAATTAACATGATCAGATGTCCTACATTGGATGGGATACTTAGTATATCCATTAATAATGTCACGGAATATCTTGCAAGGATAGTATTAAAAATGTCGCGGAAGAACCTTTAAACTTATAAATCATATGATTCATGACTCCAGATAATCTGTGAGCGAATTACCCGCGATGCAAAAAATCTTATTTTACAGTACTACACTTACAGCAGCATTTACGGTACGTGGGATTTAGGTATAAATATGAAAACTAAAATAAGATTATCATTTATTTTCTTGCGATATCTGAAATATGAAGAGAATTTTAAATTTAGTATCGTGTTGGATTCCTCAAATTTGTTTTGATTTGTTTTTTTGTACAGATAAAAAATGTCCCACATTTTAGTACAAATCGTTTGCTCACTTTAGCTCAAAGTTGAAAAGTTAAACTAAAAAGCTTCTAAAATAGCTTCTAATTTTATAACAATATTTTAAATTAAATTAAAGTTACTTTGCAAAGCTGTTATAAAATTTAAAATGGCTTACCAAGATTCGGCAGCAAAATTAAATTATTTTTAATGGTTGTATTCATCGCAATAAATCGAAAAATATTTACCAACGTAAGTAAAATATCCGTGGAGGAATTACAAATTTGAAGCCAAATATAATACAAAATGCTTTAGAAATATAAATTATGTATATTTGGCTGAAGCGAAATGCAGGTTATTTAAATGTATTAAATGTCTAAAGTACACAATAAAGTGCATAATAGTAAAGCTAACTGATAACGTTAATCATTTTAGATATGGCCGGAAAATACTGATCCTTTGAAGTTTGTTTACGAAGACGTGGCCATTGCTACTTATTTAATTACACTATGGGAAAGTTTGGGTGCCACCACCAAACCACAATTTGTTGATTTGGGATGCGGCAATGGATTATTGACTTATATATTAACTGAAGAAGGTTATAGTGGGCATGGAATTGATATTCGAAGGAGAAAAATTTGGGATTTATATCCTGAATACGTTAAGTTGCAAGTATGCTCTATTTTAATTACAAATTGTCAATTGTTTCATAAGCTCGCATGTGTTTAGCAACACTCTCTCTTATTTTAATCAATCCTACATTTTTCTTTATTATCTCTAGTCTTTTACCATCATGCAGTTAGTTTGTTTATTTTATTTGCTAAGAAAGTCTCTGATTTCAATGCAATTAATTTGAAAAATAGTATCATATCTAGGAAATTTTGAGGGTTCGATGTAAACAATTGTTTTGTTGTTGTAACGAAGCTTTACTTATATGTGGCATAAAATCATTACACATATGATTTCACATTAGTAACATTTCTTACCTTTCTACAATTCATTCGATTGTTATTGCCAAAAATTTATGAATTATTCCATAGCAATCTTGTACACGTGTACACAATTTCCATTAGATGGACTGTTAATTTATATATTTTGTAATCTTTTTGACATTATTACAACCTTAAATTTAAATAATGCAAAACAGCAGCATATCTGTATCGATTATATAATGAATGTATAATCATAATTTATTATTGCCCTTCTATTTATTTATGTCAGATGTTCTTGAAAATGAGTATTCTACTTACTAATATGTATTTGATTAAATTTAAATCAATTGTTTTAGGAGAGCGTAATTCAACCGAATGAATCGTTTACATTTTCTGAAGTTGATTGGATCATTGGCAATCATTCCGATGAATTAACACCATGGATACCCGTAATTGCATTACGGAGTTCACGTAAAACTAATTTCTTTCTACTACCTTGCTGTAGTTACGATTTCAATGGAAGCAAATACATTAGAAAGACGATTAAGAAAAGTCAATATCAAGATTACTTAGATTATGTACAGGATATTGCTAAAGTATGCAATTTTGATATCAAAATCGACAAATTGAGAATTCCCTCAACTAAACGTATTTGCATTGTTGGTGTGAACGAAATAGAAGATGATGTGCAGTACCAAAAAGTGAATAATACCATTTCGAACTTTATCAAGGAAAAATGCGGTGATAGCAAGGATGGCAATGTATGGGTAAAGGATTTTCAAGCTCGCGAACGAACTGAAAAAGTGAGAAATTGTACAAAAATCGGCAGGGAATTAATTGATAGGCTTGTTAAACAAGTTGTTACAAGATTATTAGTGGAAGATAATTATAAAGAAAAATATGATGGAACCGATTGGAATGCTGGCGGAAATGTACACTTTTCTCAATTAGTCAAAGCAGTAGATGTAAACGATTTGAAATCGATTAAAAACGAATGTGGCGGATTGCAAACGTTGTTGAAAAATCATAGATATATTTTTGAGATATCTGACAGTTGTGTGAAGTTGAGAATACCATTACTTTATAGAAATGAGGCAAAGTATAAGCAAAAACCTTGTTGGTTTTATAAAAATCATCCAAATGGTTGCATTAATGATTCAGATAGTTGTGGTTACAATCATCATTTGTATTAATTTTGTCGAGAAAATAAAGTTTTTGTTATTTATTATAATGTAATAATTATATCAACTTCGTGGAATTTGTTTTACCCTATTGATATTTTCCACTTTTGTTATTTTCTATGCATAAATGCAGTTGTTTCCAATCTGTTTGAAGCTCCTCCGTAGAGGCGTATTAGAAAAATATCATAACTTATATCGTTTTAGAAACGCCAATGCCAATGATCCAAGATGTATTAACGCAAAAGTTATGAAATTTACTGACACATTCTTTATCACGGATCTGATCAGCCTGAAGAAAACTTCAGTCGGAGCCATATCTGGTAAATACGGTGGTTGTACTATAATATTGCCTGAATGTTTAACAAGAATTAGGTTTAAAAAAGAAGCCTTATATGCTGATCATGATCTAAAATTGGCATTGCGTTTATATAATCGTAATACGATACTTTTTCATTACAACGGTTTATCAAGTTGATTGAATGAACGTAACACAAATTATTCTTTTCGGGTTATATAAATAAACATGCAGACAATCGTATCAATATTTTTATTTTTGGTTTTAACGCGTATTTACATAATATATGGCGAGTTGGTATGATTGTTAATTAATTAATTATCATTTATTTGAATATACCATAACGTGATTTGGATTTGCCGCCAGATTCGCGAAATCACATCATGTGTGTTGTGACATGTTTTCTAAAAATTCAAAAACAAAACAATTTATATGGCAACAAGATGCTTATTATCATTGTCATTACATCAATACTAAGCATTTGCGGTTTATTGATAAAGGCGCAACTGAAAAGGCAAACCTGCCTTTGGGGTTAGGATTATCAAATCTTGATAACGTAAACAAAATGAATATACGTAAAGAAGTTGATCACTCGGCGAAAGGTTGTGTGTCGGAGATATGCTACGCTGTTATGGATGATGTGACAGCCAAAATGAGAGAGTATTTTATCGAGGAAGGTGCTGACGAATCGGTATTACCGGAATTGCGACAGCTGTGGGAGAGCAGATTTGCAGCGTGCCAGTTAATTGATACAAAGCCTGATGAAACCAAAAATGTAGTTACGATTGATCCAGATGAAGAACCCTTCATACCTATAAAAGTGCGAATACCCAGTAAAGTTCCCGGCGAGTTAAATGAATTCTACCTACAAGTTCCGAAAGCGGCTACTGTAAATAAACAATTATTTGAAGCTATCACAGGTTCTGTTCTCAATGAAGCAATGAACTTACCTCCTCGTGAAGCAGCGGCCGTACTTCAAAACCACTACAATAAAATGTTTGGAAAAAATGGACAGAAAATCGGGCAGCTGGATGGTGAATCAGATAATACGGATTCGGATTCAGGCTCTAAAGAGAGTGAAAGCGATGATGACGATACAGAGAATAACGAGAATACGGATTCCGACGACAAGAATACACCTTTGAATTCAGATGATGATGTGACTGATGAGGAAAACAATCCGGATAAATTTACAGCAGATAATGTTATATTGTGCCAATATGAGAAAGTCAGCCGAAATAAAAATAAGTGGAAGTTTGTGTTCAAACGCGGATTTATGAATCTCAACGGTGAAGATTATATTTTTAATCAAGCGGTTGGAATCGCTGAATGGTAGTTATGTACCATTTTTTGTTGTTATATTAGAGATTTATTTTTCTTAACTAATTGTTATTTAGTTAAATTCCTACTAGTTTATTGTTATAAAACCAAATAATCATGTGCCATTTATTGTTTTCAAAGTTTTTATATTCTTCTTTACAAAATAAACATGTAACTTTATTTAAAGATAATTGTTTATTTAATTCTTCACGTCAAGCTGACGGCAGCCGTTAATTTTGACTGCTCTTGGTGGCCTTATGAATAATTGTTTGTTAGAAGTGAATTTATGTGGTCTTACTTATTTCGAAAAGTATTATTTCTAGTTGTACAAACTTGTTGTCCATTCGTTAAGTAATTTCCAACAAATAAATTTGTAATGTGTTGGTGGTGCTAGGATTGAAGAAAGCAAACAATTATGCCCAAATTTACATTAAAACGCAACGTTTCGGTAATTTATTTCAAACCTATTTTCAAGGAAAACTCTTATTTCGAAAAACATTAACTGAAGTTGTGTAAAACTACTGCCAATTCGTTAAATAGTTTCCAAAAACTAAATTTGTAATACAGGCCGATGTTAGGTTTGAGGAAAGGAGGCGATTGAGTTCCAATTTACTTAACATTAATTTATTTTAAGACTATTTTCAAGGGAAAACTAATATATAATACGTGATTAGTAATAACATGGCAAAAATTGAATTATGTGTATAAAAAACAACTTACTGGAAAAAGCAACAATTTGTTATGTTGTTATTTATGGATGTAGAAAATAATCTGTTGCATTGTTTAATTATCTTATGACTTTCGGTTTGTTGCAGGGTAAAATGATCTATTTAAATATTCGGCAATATTGAAACCAACAAAAGTAATGCAAATGCGATCATTGTAAACGTTTTACATTGCAGCAGTATCAGCTGATCTACCTGATAATCTAGAGCTATGAACTAGCCTTCTCTCGAATCAAATGTGTTAACTTAATGTAAAGCAATAGTATATGTTTGCATAAAGAAAATGCGAATTGAGACAACAATAAGAATTTTCATGACACCTTCTCCATACTTTGTATCATACAAAAATTAATAAAATTTTTTGCTTTATATTAGAACTTTGTTGTAAAAATAAAACAAATATTAGTGAACCGAGCGACATTTCTAGTTACCCAAGCCAGTTTACAAGGCCTGTGGACACCTAGAACTGTAAATTTGCTTTATCGCGAATCAAACGTGTTAAAAACGAATTCAGTTGATAAGAATTTTGCATGTATTGTTCTCCATACTTTACATAATAGAAAAATGAAGAAAATCGACTAGATTACAAGAAAGTATTAACTTTAGCATTGAAAAAAAACGCTTTTATATTTTCCACTTTCATTTCCTCATCTTCATCATAAAAATGATACTTAACGGCATGAATATTTACTTTTTACCAAACGATAAGAGTACATTTAACTTAAATCGCATAGTAACTTTGGTAAAACAAAATTAAATTAATTTATATTAGTTTACATTTTAGTGTAATTGACAGAAATAGTTTGTAATTTTAAAAATGAAAACTTACGAAATAATTTAATATCCTTTTATATTAGAAAATGTTGTCTTGAGATCTAGCGGATGAAGAAAACATTCTGGATAAATTTGCAACAGATGTTATACTGTATCAATAAGTCTTGAAATGCGGATTCATAATAGTGTAGATCACATCTTTAATTAAGCGGTTGAAAGATTTTCAAAATAAAGATTACTGAATTAAATAATTCATCTTTGTTTAATATTATAAAACTAAAACCATATACATTCTCGTCGTCTCCAAACTTTTATTTATACTAGTGTACAAAATAAACAAAATTTGAAGATAATAATTTATATAATTCCAATCTTATTTGCAACGTCTAAAGCGTCGTAATCTCTTGCAAGTCTTACATACGCCTTCTTTTTACCATCTGGTCTAATTAATGTATTAACTTTAGCCACATTAATGTCATATAATTTCTTAACAGCCGCTTTAATGTGGTGCTTGTTGGAACGTGTGTGTACCAAAAATACTAAAGTATTATTATCTTCAATCTTCTTCATGGCGGCTTCAGTAGTAAGCGGGTACTTAATGATATTATATGCATCCATACGATTCCTTGTGGGAACAGCCTTTCTTGCATACTTTGGATTTCTCTCTGGTCTGAATGTACGAGGGCGGTGGAAGTGAACTGATGTGCGTACTTTGCGAACACGAGTTCCATTTGGACCCTTAATGACCTAAAATTTAAGTGATAAATATTAATATTGATTCAAAATTTTGATAAATATCTTAAAATGTAATATTGTATATTTATCAGTGTTCGTTAAAGTTTTATTTCATCCTAAATTTCAATGAAATTCCCACGTTAAATCATCATTTCAAAAAAGCAATTTAAATTATATTAATAGATAATTAGAATGTTTATTTACCTTCTTTTGAACCTTGCGGGCTTGTTGTAAAGCCTTAATCTTAGCAATTTTGCTTGGTTTGGCCGGCGCATTCAATCTTGGTTTAGCTAAAATGTTCTTAACCGGCGCAGCTAGCTTCTTCGCTGCAGGCTTCTTGGCACCTTTAGCTGGAACCTTTCCAGTTCCCTTTCCTTTAATAGCAGCGACAGCAGCGGCTTTAGCTCCTGCTTTCTTTTCAGGGGCCTTGCCCTTAGTGGTCGATGTCTTGGACGCTGTAGGCTTAGCGGATGTTTTGCTCGGCGTCTTGGCTGGCTTAGCAGCTGCTGGTTTAGTAGCAGCAGCAGCAGCTGGAGCTTTCGTCGATGTGCTCGACTTAGCAGCAGCAGCTTGTTTCGGCGTTCCAGCAGATTTTGGCGTTGCTGCTTTGGTGGTAGATGCAGCAGCTTTAGCTGGTGCCTTAGCTGAGGTCTTGGAGGCCGATTTGGCAGCGGCAGCTGGGGCTGCAGCCTTCGCCGGCTTAGCTCCTTCCTTCGGAGTAGCAGAAGCCTTTGATGTAGTTGAGGCTTTAGGAGTCGGAGCGGCCTTTGGACCGTCACCCTTTCCTTGCTTTTCCGCTTTCGGTTGCTTTTCTGCCTTCGGAGCTTGAGCAGCTTTGGGGGCTTGAGTAGCTGGTGCCTTAGGTTGAGCAGCAGCTTTTGGCGCGGCAGCCTTCGGTTGGCTAGCACCTGCCGCTTTTGGTGCAGCGGCTTTAGGTGCCGGTGCAGCTTTAGGTTGCGAAGTGGATGAAGCTGCGGCTTTTGGTTTTGCACTGGTAGCAGACGCGGTTTGCTTTGCGCTACTAGCAGATGACGAAGCTTTCGCCGAACTTGCAGTTGAACTTGTAGCCTTAGCAGCAGCCGGAGCTGCAGCAGGCTTCTTCTTTTCCGCTGGCTTTGCCGCTACAAAAGAAAACAATATGTGAAGCAAATTCTAACCTCAAAACATGCATTATTATTTTTACACAGAAATAACCCAAAAATATACCGTACTGATAGTAGATGATAACTTACGTTGAGAAATTACTTTAGAAAGTAAATAAATATGTTATATCACTAAAAGAAATATCATGTCAATGTGATTGCCTCGTGGCTACATGTCAACAATCACTTTTCGTTGAAATTTCATAAATATTACTACATTTCTACATCTACAGTTTATGAAAACAAATAAACATGTTAAAAATAAGTGAAATTATTGTTGAAATAACATAAAAACTCAATATTTACCGGGTTTATCCGTAGGTTTTGGCTTGGTCGGTGCCATCTTTATAAAAAGAACCACACTAAAAGGAAGTAGCCATCTTTTCGAAAACGGAAATCAGATTCTGACTTGCGTAGTATTTAAAACGTAGACGCGCCAAATTTAAACTAGTTTGCTGGCACCTACAGCGAAGCGTTTAAATTTCTATCAAACAATAATCATTTCATTGTTTTGAATTGTAAAATCATGCCCAACAACGGCATCAAAATTTATACATTTACAACATGCTACAATGTATAAATTTCAATAAATATCACATTATTGACTTGAAACAATCACAAGCCCTCATGATATTTGAATATTTTGATTGCACCTGCCACATTTTCCACAACACAAACAAATTATGAATCAACGACAGCGAAGTAGCTCGATATTAAAAATGCTCCGAGAGCCAAATGAAGATAGAAAAATTAAAAAATATCCACAGGCGTATTCTTTCACGCCATACCTATGCGATGATTTCAGTGAAAAAACAAAAAAGTTGTGTTTGGATCAAGTCACAATAGTGCAATCAATGAAAATATGTAAAGTTATTATCATAGGAGATGTTTGTACCGGTAAAACAAGTATAGTTAACAGGTAATATTTATATATATTGCATTCTTTTATTTATTACAATACAATTTTAGGTTTTGTCATAATATATTCAATAACAATTACAAAGGAACGATTGGTGTTGATTTTGAAGTTGAAAGGTTTAGTATATTGAATGTACCGTTTAATTTACAAATGTAATTATTCTTTTATAGTATTTAACGCTGTTTGGAATATATATAGCTTGTTTTAGTTGGGATACAGCTGGACAAGAGCGTTTCAAATGCATAGCTCAATCTTATTATCGGCGAGCACATGGTTAGTTATAATTAGTTATAATAGGAGGCTATCAACGCCAAATCTGTCTAAACCACAATAAGCTGGTTTTGATAAATTACAATTGATAATGTCACATAAAAATCACTTCTCATTCCATAAAAAATGTATTTTGATAGTCAATTTATATCAAATTAATTCTTGGTGATTGTGCAATGAAGTTCTAAAAGTTATTTTTTTATGAAAATTGTATGGATGGCCATTTGTGATTTTACGCGTTACTTTAAATTATTTATAAGTGTAAATATAAAGCAAAAATATTATTTCATTTATTCAAGTTAGCATTCTCTCAAGCATCCAGGCGAATCTTTCACGGTGTTTACTACAGTTAAACATCTTTGATTTCTTTTAGAAACATTCTTATTACAAATTCTTTGTGTCGTGAATCACATTTCCCCACTAAAACCAATGTAAATTGAAATAAGTCATTCCTTTATATAATAATCGTTACAATTATTTTATATTTTCGGTTTAAAATAGTGGTGTACTACTACAAAAAGTTGTACTGGAACGCATTTTTATACCTACACATTCATTAATGTTTCCTTAACTAAAGTATAACGTACAAGTATATATAAACATTATTCCTACACCCTATAATGTTAGTCGACAACTTTATGCAGCTGCAATTCTATTTATAAGAGTTGATGTTGGTCTCAGATCTAAAATGACGTTTAAAATAGGTAAAAATAAGGAATAGTACTCGAATGCGTTTCGATCCAAACAGAAGCGCCAGAACAATGTTCCAAATCATTACAACTCTAATAAATTGCTGATCTACTAAAAATTGTGTTTATGTTCTACTTTAGCGTTTCTGGTAAATGTGAGATGCCGTTGTTCAGACTGCAGTATTTACAATCATTTGATAAAGAATATTGTATCAAAGTGAAAAACGCTGAGTCGCAATAATAATAAATATAATGTAACAACATATCGAAAAAAATAAACATGTCTTACGAAGTCTACATGTTGCAAATTGTAACGTATTCTCTATCTAAAGAGTCGATTGTCTTAAGAGGTTTGACTGTAGCTATGAAAACGTTGTTGGTTTTGCTATGTTATACGAATTTTTCCATAAATTTTCATTTCTTTGGATCGCCATTAATAGTGGGCTCGTTCTCTACATCAGATTTGTAGTCAGATGAATATTCAGAATTGACAATGGTAACTAAAGTGGCTTAAATTGTGTTGCATAATGCAAATAAGTGTCGAGTAGGCCGATTGGTACTGATAGCCTCATTATTAAATTAATCCATTTTTTAATTTTCCTGGCAGTTGTTATAGTTGTATTCGATGTCACAAACATACATTCCCTCACAAAGGTCCAGAATTGGTTTCAAGATGCTTTGGAGGGTTCCACAATGGACCCATACAAGTTTCTGGTTGGAACTAAAACAGACATAATGGTAATAACATAAAATTATACTTAACAATTAATAAAAAGGCTTCTTATATTCAGTCTGATGCTTCACTTAACACTGTTGAGAGTTGTGCACTGAAACTATCAAGAAAATTGAATGCGGAATATTGGCCCGTTTCATCTAAAACAGGTGTTAATATCGATCGATTATTTTATCGAGTGGCTGCTCTAGCATTTGATCAATTGATCCAACTTGAAGTCGAAGTAAAATCACCGCATACAATCGGCACGAAATTGCTCTGTAAGTATCTCATATAATCTATATTAAATTAGTGTTAAATAATTTTATTTTAGCAATAAATAAACCGTCGAAGAATGTAAAAGGGTTGAGCAAAATGAAAGAGCAATGTATGAAATGTAATTAATATAGGCAACTTAATCAACGTACATTTTCAATGCAAACCTAACCTAAAATCAGGCGGCATATGTTTTCACGGTTTTCACTTTCACGGCAATTTTATGTGCCAACGTGTAAGACGTATAGCATATGAGCGGTCATGATAAACTCTAAAAGTTGTATGATCTACAGAAGTCATTGACAAGTAGGTGATTTTCATGGACATTCTCTAGTAAAGTGTGCTCGTGTTTGCACGCGTCGTATCAGTGATCGAA
>JARJDW010016994.1:0-92451 GCA_030264715.1 Adinopsis sp. GC000173 | reverse complement strand
GAATATTGAATAATATTCTAACTCATCGTTTGATGATGAATTATTATTACACGTACTGAACTGAGGCCTGTAATAGGTTCAAAATGTAAAACTTTTAGTAAAACTATATTTGTAAAAGTGCTCGTATATATTACAGTAGTGTTATATTATTTTGCTTGCGAAGGCGTAAATTTTCTAGATTAGTTGTGTCAACTTTAGCTAACTTTCATTGCCTAAGTCAGTGATTCCCACAAGGCAAAGAGAGCCTTTGCTGATGCGCCGCTAAATACTTAAACACTCTGTAGTTAATTAGACTCTCAACCTAATCTAAAACATTTACAACATACTGCACTTTTATAAATTAATGACCACACAATTCAAACCAAATTCATTTAAAAGCAAAGCAAAAAGTGAAAATTCTACCAATTGTTGCGTTATACTGACCAATTGGAATAATTTTCCCCACTAACTGTTATCGTTTTTATTTAAAATATGAAACTAAAGCCTGTTCCATTTTTGGAACATCGGTCCTAAAAAGTTTGAAAACCTCTGGCCTACGTACTGAATTTTGCATAGTTAGCAATACTAATTTGAATCACAAACAAACTCTTACTTAGTATCTATCATTAAATACGATGTGCAATGAGTCAAAGGAGGTTTGTGTGTTTTAAAAGATACCATTTGACCGAACAAATAAGTGTGTACATTATAATTTAGTTCAATTAGAAATTATCATTTTATGATAGATAATAAAAATGTTAATCGTCTAATTTATTACCACTCATAATTGCTCTACTGTAATATTAAACCAATTTGTAAAAAATGTATGATATTTCAATTATATATTTCAATATTTATTTCTCATTGTTTAATTTAATCCGAAAGTATGCTATATAGGTAGGTATATTTAACTAGGTATGTTAAGTTAATAATTTCATTGAACTGGATTTATTTAATATGCGAAATGAAACAATCGCAAATAGTTCGATTTTATCAACAAGCACAAGCTTCGAAATGGTGTGCTTGTTGCATAAATCAATGCCATGCGCTAAAATTGTTTTTGAAATAAAAAAAAAAATGCAAAAACCGTTCTTATACTGCTAGCAAACGATCGTTTGTTTGCTAAGAAAGTTGGAAGTATGCTAATTGGAATACTGTTTTTATATGCTCGAACTGTTTATTGAAAGTGTGTACTCCGCATAATCTAATAATAATACGAGAAAAACGCACAGTTTTACTACTACGATTATTCATAAACGACGCGTTCTTGTATTACAAACAAGTGTGGGAAATGAGATGCTTTGTTTTCCCCCCATGATAACAAATCTGCACATTCCATCGCATTTACCACAAACAACAACAAAAAAGAAAAATGGATAAAATGCAAAGAAAGTTAGCTCATTCAATAATTATTTATTAATAAATGGAAAGTTTGTTTCAATTACTCAACAGCAACAAACAACAACAACCGCTTTTTGCAGCAAATTTCTTACTGCTGTTGTAATTGTTGTATCATATTATTATTATGATTATGAGTGTGTAGGTAAATTAACACCTGCGCTTTATATTACAACAATCCGAGAATGAAATACGATCGTTTTGAATGTTTAGTTAGCAAATGCAGGTAAAAAACGTGCATTTTGTATAGTGAAAGTAGTAACCGCACATCGTAACATGCAACAACAATAACAACCTACCCGTCTAAAATTATCAATCAATGAAATCTTATAAATAGTTTGGTTGTTGTTGTTCTCTAGCCTGATACGAAAATACAAGTATAGTAAGTGCGCGTACACATTATTTGTTTCATTGATCGAATTTTGCAGACATTCATTAACGAGGATGTGAAGCAACTCGTTATTAACACACTTTTATTTCCATTTTTTTCCTTTAAACAATGAGCTTTAATGTGTGTGTGAAATCGAGAAAAATCGCGCGCTGCTGTGTGATGATAACCTTCACCTTAAATCGCACACAAAACGGCGAACAGGTTCTGGTTGGGTATTGATAAAGCGCATTGCCGATCGAATGCAAAATCGAATTTCCTCAACTCAACGACACGACCTACAACAAGACGTATCTGCATGTATGTACTTACGAAGAATATCTCCCGAATTGTGCTTTTGCTGACTTCGACAACATACATGCACATGTCTGGCTGGCTATTTATAGTAGGTAGAGTAAGAAATTCGTGCATTGAACTTACGTTTGTCGATTAATCCATAAAGATGCTGGCTTCAATTAATTACGGCCGCGTAAACATCGCACTGTGTGCAAGTGTGTGTGTAAATAAAATACAATAATAATAATTCGTTTCGATTGTGTGATTTAGGTGGTTGGGTATAGCACTCACGCGCACGCTGCCGTTCACGTACTGACTGTGCGAGGTTAAAGTAACGTTGCTCTTTCTCTTCTCGCCGCTGATACACAGTCGTCGGCCTAAAAATCCACTTCTCGCCAAGACGACGGACTCGCCGTACGGCTCCTCCAGCCAGCCCATGCCGTCGTTGATGGCATTTCATCTCCTCCTCTCCCACCATTATTTTCGCGCTGCATTCGAAACGCACACACGCACGCTCGATCATAATACTCGCCGACGACGTTGATTTTGCTTATTGGATAAATTCACCTGTTGACTGTGTGCTGCACGGGTTGCACATCTTGATTTTTTTTACGTTTCATTCAATGCGTTATCGTCAGGTGGGCGCTGTAGGTGCCAAGGTGGCGTTTTATGTAGGCAATTTAGCGTACACCTACTAGTGCATTTAAACATTTTCCGACCACATTCTATACACGCTTGAAATTTACCAATTACGACTACTTAGTTAAATTAAAACTTTTCCCAGTAACATATTTGATGTAATACGACGCAATTGGAATACTTTAACTAGTCTTTTACTATATACAGTGTGTTCAGTAAGTTCGGAAACACCCTTTTATTTTGAAAACAATGCTGTAATTAAAAATTCGGAACACGTAGGTTAATATTATTTTTAAAAACGCATTTGATAGTGATATCTACTTTGTCCTCCGAAATGCTCATCATGGTTTGCCGATGGTCAACTTCATTTTTTTAAATGGAACCTCCCATTTTTTAATTGAAATTCTGAAAGATCAGAAGGTTTTGCGTCTAGTCTGTGATTTGTACGCAATTCTGATTTAAGACATCAGAGATACAGCTGGTGTTTATAAGTCCGGCAACATCAGTTTTTTTTAGAAAACGATAATATAATTC
This sequence comes from Adinopsis sp. GC000173, assembly GCA_030264715.1. NCBI lineage: Eukaryota > Metazoa > Arthropoda > Insecta > Coleoptera > Staphylinidae > Adinopsis > Adinopsis sp. GC000173. The sequence goes on along the minus strand of JARJDW010016994.1, from coordinate 89,237 downwards.
AAAATTCTCAATACGTAAGTCGATATTATATTTTAAAGCCCTTCTAATAGTAATATTTACTTGGTCCTACGAAGTGCCCATCATGGCCTGCCGATGGTCAACTTAATTTTTTTGAAGGAACCTCACATTTTTTAATGGAAATTCTCAGAGATCACATATTAGACCTAAAATGTTCTGACCATTCAGAATTTGAATTAAAAAAATGGGTGGTTTTATTAAAAAATTAAGATTGGCCATTAATAGACCATGATGAACACTTCGAAAGGTCAAGTAAATATTACCATAAGAACCGCTTTATAATATAATATCGACTTACGTATTGAGAATTTTAAATTAAACTATCGTAACTAGACGTAAAATGTTGTGATCTTTCAGAATTTCAATTAAAATATGGGGGGTTCCATTTAAAAAAATTAAGTTGACTATCGGCAGACCATGATGGCCCCTTGGAAGGACAAAGTGAATATCACTGTCAAATGCGTTTTTAAAAATAATATTGACCTACGTGTTCCGAATTTTTAATTAAAGCATCGTTTTCACAATAAAAGGGTGTTTCCGAACTTATTGAACACACTGTATAATAAATACATTGGGAAAGCTTTCTGCTTGAAATGAGTACATACCGTACTAAAAACCCACCTGATTATTTGACTAATTTAAGGTGATTCCACCGGAAGTGGACTGCGTTCTAATCCCATAAGAAACAATGTTAACCGATTAAGGGAGTACATTTCATATATGGAACACAAACAATCTTTTCTTATATTAGCTTTGTCTCAACTGACTGATTATCAGTCAGAAGTCAGAATAGAAATGAGCGTAAATCGGCCCATCATGCAATCTGACGCCTTAATTAGCTGTATTAAGATATTTTTCACTAGTTATAAACAAGTGGACTGAGGATCATTGTCATTGAAGATTGGCATTCAGATTATAAAATCGATAACTCGTTAGAAATCAGTCAAATTTGTCCTGTTGACACAAAGCTAATATTTGAATAAAATATTGATGCCTATTAAAATATTATTATAAAAATATTGAGAATATGTTTCTGTGTTCTAATATTGTAGTTTGAATGTGATATTCTGGAACTCAAGTTTAAAAAAAATCCATCTTTAATGGGTTAATTTCTACGTTAGATTGCAGCCGATTTGAAAAAATATTCACAAATTCCAAAAAAAGTTGACTTAGCATGAATACATAAACACCCAACTTTCATTTTCAAATTAGGCTTTAAATTTTGCAAAAAATGCGTTTAAAGATGCAACTTTTTCAATATCCATCTTAAATCACGATAACTCTTTGCTAAACAAAAATTTTAAAGTATACAATACTGGGCGTCTGCATATTTATGCAAATATTATTTCTTATTATTCAATTATGTAAAAATCTTTTAACAATCGGATGAAAGCTTACGTCAAATTTAACATTGTTTCCCACATTGGATGGGATAGTTCCGCATTTAAATCGCTTGCGCTACTTTCAAATCAACCCTTAAATTTGTGTTCCACATTCAATATTGTGTCAAAAATTATAAATCTCCGAAGATCCCATTGTTACTTATTTTATTTGAAAATAGTTATTTATGTAGTGAGGCAATAAGATGGTGCTTTTAATGCCGAGCATGAAGATTCAATTGCCAAACAGGCAACCGAGGCAAATGGACATATGAGGCATTAAAGGTATTTTAATGCCTCATATTTATGCTATAAGTAATGAAACAATGCTGTCGATGAATCATTGATATACCACAACACGTAGAAAACGAAAACAATGGGTTAGCAGAGGTGAATCCGCGCTACATAAGTCAAGTACGTTTTTCCCCATTCAATCAAATCGCTAACATAAACTAATAAACAAATATGAATAAACACTTCAATAAATGCACCGCCCGTATAGTTTTTGAGTTCACACGGACTTATCGAACCACCCACGTATATCGGGAATCGGACCACGAGCCTCCTGGGTGAAGAACCGGATATCCTAGCAACTAAGCCATAGTGGAAGTCTAAATCAGTGCTACATTAAACATTATGGAACTATGAATTTATAAAAAAAATTAAATAGTTTAAAACATTGTTAAATAATATGTTTCCCTAAACATCCAAAGTTCCAATTTTTGTCCTCTATGCAAACTTTGGGAATGATAGGATAAGTATAATAAACTTGAAAAAGATTTCAAAATTCCAAACAAGCAAACACACAAACAAACTCCCGATAAATATTTATGAAACAGTTTTTGTTAGAAGATAAATTTAGTGGACTGTAACAACAGTGAAGTCTAGAACTCAAGTGACAGGCGCTGTTTTGACACTTGAACATAAAGGTTCTTAAAATATCTAATGTCCCTAATATGAAGCTATTTAATTTTCCCACAACATAAGAAGCGAAGATGCAATGCAATAATAATCTAAAAAATATCGTAAGAAATTGTCAAAATTATAACTTCTGAACTAGGACATTGATAATACTTTTACACTAAAAAAAATTTACATATTATAATGTTGAGTCTACAAAGAATTTTAATACATGTGCTTGTCTCAATGTCAATTTTTCCATGGCGCTCTCGAGGTCTTCGCTGTGCTGTTTTTGCGTTGGCAATTTTCCAGCAACCAAACCAGTTAGATAAAAATCACTATATTGACTTGCTCAAAATTGTGTACATAACATACGTTTTGAAAGGGATTACGTCAAGAAGACACTCAACTTTCTCGAGTATACCTTTTTGAGGTAAAAGTTAGGAAATCGTAATAGTTAAATGCACTTTTTAACAGATGTTTTTGTTATTAACCACTCAAGTGACCGATTTTTTTTCTAAAATGTGAATGAAGTTGTGAAATAAAATTAAATAATCGAAAAAGTATAAAGCGTCTGAATATATTGGGTTGGTGTAGAATTATTGCGGCTTTTCTTTGCGCCATTGTTTTTTTAAATAAATTAGCGTTTTATTTATTATTTTTTCATAAAAGTAATCTTTTCTCTTTCAAAAACAAAAATACGTACCGAAAAAAATGTCAATTTTTGTATAAAAACAATGACGCGATGAAAAGACGCAATAATTATGCAGCAACCCAATATGTATAGTGGGTTCTTCTTCGCAGAGCGGTCGTCACATGTAAACTAAACTCGCAGCTGAAGTAGCTGCGTCCCATTCTAAGCGTGCAGCCTCTTAAATACGTGCGCTCTTGCTGGCAATTTTTTCTATTCCCTTTGAATGTGTCAGTGATTTATGAGTTTAACGTAAACATACCCCACTTGTAACATGCTGAATGAATTTATGGAAGGAAGATGTAGCCGCGCCGTAAAAAATTGACAAACAACTTTTTTTCTATTCTTCCGTCACGTAGTGGCAATTTGCAAAACTTTCTTTCCGATCCCTGTTTTACGCCACTTCACTACACCACCAATAAACCTTTTTCCGCCGTACCTAGATTTGACCGTTCGAGTCCCTTCACGCCAAAAATCCCGCGCTTTCCTTCTTCTATGACGGGTTGCGAGGATTAGGTTAGGTCAATAGACCAAGTTTGATGTCAATTGGAGTATGCCCCTTTGTGGGAGTTGTTAGTAAATGTTACAAAAAAAGTCTGTTTCCGTTAAGCCCATAAATTACTGACACATTGAAATGTAATAGAAAAAAACAGCAAGAGCGCACGTGTTTAAGAGGCTGCACGCTTAGAATGGGACGCGGAGAGTAAAATTTTCAAGTGACGACCGCTCTGCGAAGAAGTACCAGTGTTTTGTACTTAATTAATAACAAAAAGCATCAGTAAATAAAATCAAGGAATGAATGGCTGCACAGTTCTTAATCCGGATATCACTCGGGTTAATCTCTATGAAGTGTTTTTGTTCAAAAATTAAACAATAAATTAAAGTAAATAAGAAAAACGCCTCTAATTGTTCAATTTGCAATATGTTAATTTAACTACTATAACATAGTAAATTTCATGCAAGATATTCAATGAATCTATTTTATTATAGTATATTTTTATATTTATCACCTCATATTTATTTATTTTAGTTCTATTCGGTAATGTGAAGGTGAGGTGAAGTTTATATAGTAATATAGGCAACTTCATATTCGCATACCACAAACAATTTTTCAAATATAATTATAGAAGGTATTTTTCGTTCAAAGTACAAACTTTAATATAACATAAAGTTCAACTGATAATATTTAGCAAAATTTTATAAAAAAGGTTAAAAAAAGTGTTAAGAACAAAAGGAAAACAATTGTAAATGCACTTGTTTTACATAAAAACTAGGAAAAATATTACAGAGTACAACAACGTACCAACTTTTATTGTTACAAAAGCAAATTGCTGAAATATATCAACGTACGATACAGTACAAAACATTTGAAATAGACATCACTTTTTAGACAAGTTGACGATTTCTGCATTTACAAAAAGACAGTATATTGTTGTGCAAACGTAATTAATAGTATAATAAAAAATAAAGAAAAATTAAAATTACTTCCGTAAAATTATTTGCCATACTCCTTCTCGATAAATTTGGCGATGGTTGATAGTTGGATGTTGTAGGTTCCTTCATAGATGTTGCCAATTTTACAATCACGATAGTACTTTTCTTGGGGAAAGTCCTTGGTGAAACCGACGCCGCCCATCCAATCGATACACTTAATCGTTGTCTGTTGTGCCACATCGCCGGCAAAATTCTTTGCCATCGCCGCTTGCTTGGTGAATGGCAATTTTTGCTCGACGAGTCGCGCCGCATTATACGTCATCAAACGAGCCGCTTCGATTTGTGTTTGAATGTAAGCGATCTGATGATTCATGCCTTGAAATTTGTAGATGGGTTGACCGAACTGTTGGCGTTCGAGAGTGTATGGTATGGTAGCGTCAAAACAGCCTTGCGCACAGCCGAGCATCTGTGCGGCGATTCCGACGCGTCCTTCATTCAAGAAGCCAGCCGCATATTTGTATCCATGTCCAAATTCACCTAGGATGTTTGCTTCAGGAACACGCACATTGTCGAAGTTGATCATACACGTGCCAGATGCACAGATACCTAATTTAATCTCTGGTTTGTTTACGGTTACGCCAGGCATATCGCGCTCCACGATAAAGCATGTAATGCCTCTGTATCCCTGTAAAAATATTTATAATTATAATTTTTTTAATACTGCAAATTATTTCATTACAGCTGATGGATTGGCGTTCGCCATGACGAGGAAAATTCCAGCCAGATCCGAATTCGAAATCCACATTTTGGTGCCGTTAATAAGGTAGTCGCTGCCATCCTTCTTGGCAGTGGTCTTCAGGGAAAAGGCATCAGATCCGGCACTTGGTTCCGTTAGACAGAAACTCGCGACTGTGTCTTTTGCGAGCCGAGTTAGGTATTTCTCTTTCTGTTCTTTGGTGCCGAGCTTGATGATGACGGCGTTGATGAGGGTGTTTTGCAGGTCAACCAAGATGCCCACAGCTGGATCCACTTTCGAAATTTCTTCGACCACCTGAATGGTAGTCATAAAGTTGCAACCGGCGCCGCCATATTCGGTCGGGATTTCGACGCCCATCAACTACAATCAATAAATTATAAATATAAAATAATTGCAAAAGTTTCATCAAGTTTCCATAAATACAATTTAATGTTATCTTTATTTGTAATAGCGAATTTAAGTAACAAAGTTAACCCTTTATCCATAAGGCCAACAACATACTTAAGATATTCAATAATACATAGTTAGCATACTCGTAAAATTCTCTATAAAGGTTAGAATATTTCCTAAACAGTTTAATCCCAATAAAATTCTTTGTAGAAATGCCTAAATACTAAATAAATTGCCCAAAATATGCAAAAAATCACTCTATATACTTCTGATACGAAGCTGAATGAAATATGAATTGCATTTTCCATTATATTATTGTTACAATCACTTTTCTACATATTTTTCACAAACGTGTAGACATTTTGTTTATTCCGGCATCGCAATCAAAATTTGACTTCATAAACTCCTTGTGCATATGGTATATTGTTATTAAAAATTTGAACTCCCAAGCTTCCCTCAGCGGCACAGATAGTAATCATATGACGATTCCGCAGCACTTGTTGTGTCCTACAGTATAATTCTTTGATTTAAAGCAGTTATATGGTCCAGAAAGCTGCGTCGTTTGTAACGGTATACCTTTTTGAAATGGGCGAGTGGGACATTGATAGTAGAATTAAGATGCAATAAATGCAATCACTTTCGTTTCATTATATCGGATTAAAAAATTTCCACGAACATTGCGAAAAAAATTCACTAAAGTAGTAAATCAAATAGAAAATGTAGTATTAATCCTTGCCTTATGAACAATTAATTTAAAACAAAACTTGGGTTTAAAATAAATTTACCCTCATACTACATGCAACAATTTTGCAGATATGCAAAAAAATAATATTCCATGACAAATTGCAAACTATATAGACTAGATAACTAAAATTTTCGTGCAATAATTTAACAATAATTTGTCAAGTTAACATGAATATGGAAAAGACTCGTCAAAATTATTTTACATGCAGCCCAAAAAACCTTGTTTAGACCAGTACATATGTTTGATGTACTGACGCGTGATTCACTAACTTTTCCACGAAAACCAAAGTTATCTTCAGGGCCAATGAAAAACAATTGGTGTTTAGCCTAGCTAGCCCATAAAAAATACATAATTCTTGTATAGGTGATAAGGAGTTAAGTCTACTATGCATATAAGTTTTCGTTAAATTTTTAAAGATTTAAAATCTTGCGACATTAATGACATTTATAAGAAAAAGTACATTAATAAACCAAATAAGAATAAATTAATATATATAAATGTAAAAACGGACTCGTTTGATATCTTACAAAAATGACGATACGTGTTCCGTGAAATGTCCTTGGCCACCTTTTTGAATAAATACTAACTATTAACGTTCAACATTCCAACTATAAGCAATTTTATCATAATGCGAGCGATTCAATTTCAAATGTTATTAAAACAAAAAATTCCTATTCCTATTCAATGTTGATTTATTTAAAACGCATTAATTATGAAATTTTAATCGATATGAATAAACAATTTCTATAAGTTTATTCATGGGCTTCATTTTATTTAATTCTCAAATTAACGTTTCGCTAATTGTATGGAATTTATTACTTTTTGCTTATTTGCAAAAAAATAAAGAGATATAAATTGAAAAATTTATCTAAATTTAATTCAATTGCTTTAATCGATGAAAAATCAAAATTAATTTCAGAAACTGCAATAAATAACTTGAGTGCATCGTCTGACATAGATTGGCATAAAATGATATTCTATGATAGAATTTCTATCTGTTATCTACTAATAAGAGCCGCCAAGATTAGACGATCAATTATCGTAAATGCTAACAAAATGTTTTTTAACAAAATGAAGGCTAAAAATTTGTAACATTTTTAATTGAAATTTAGAGACAATATATTATATTGTTTAACAAAACATCGTAATCTCTAGTTAAATTCATTAAAATAATGCAGCGTGGAAACAAATAAAATAGCATGCATTGTGTTATTTTTAAAACATCAATTTATTTTAAAAGTCAAGCGTTTCAAGTGGTTTGTGTACATGCTACTAACTATTTAAAAAAATGAAAAAATAATTATATAGAAATTATATGTACCAACAACCATCTAATTTGTGAATGCAATATAATTGCTAGTAATGACTACTATCTATGTATGTAAATATATTGAACAGTCTCTTGTACCTTATTATAGTGTGTCACCGAAGACGTGTAAAAATACTGTTAACATTCTTTATAAAATCACTCGAAACGATTCATTTGTAAATATAAAATTAAAGTTTAAAAAATAATACAATCCTCAGAGTTTTATTTATTTCTACACTGATATCTCAATAAAACCTTCAGCGTCTTTAACGCAGTGCTATCTGTAATGAAATCTCTCAAATAGCAATTAAAATCATTCACATGAATGTATTGCAACGTTCTTTAAATTGATAATAGGTACAAGTTAACTGCAAAGGCGATACCCTTAAACGATTTATCACCATTTTATATCTTAGAGCACCTATTGACAAAAAGAGAAGCATTTGATTTGGCAGTCAATGAGAATGTTAACGATGCAAATGAATAAAACAAGCATGTCGGTCTTCACATATTTACAATTTCGTTCACTAGTGATTTATCGGTAAGTAAACAGAGCGAACACAGAACATGCATTATAAACATTCTGGATTAATATTATTGTAGTTTATACAGAATAACATATTATTCAATGGCTTTTAATCCTTTTTTTGCAGATAGGTTAGAGAAATTTGTACTTCGAGTAATTATTCAGTTGTTTATGTTATTATACCGCACGGGCAATATAATTATTATTATATTATCTGTAATTACACCTTCTTTAAGCATCTAAATCTAAATTATATACTATTATCGCAAACCTGCCAAATATAATATATGAAACAAATAAAAATACGTCAAGTGAGTGAATTAATGTATTAACAATTGGTTGTAAAACAGTTCCTTTTACGATCAATTATAGTTTTGATAGTGACTAACTAACTGGTTTTCGTTTTTCATCCCTACGTGTGTATGGGAACCTTTGTGGGCCTATTTGACCATTCCAAGATTAAGAAATAATTAACTTAGATAGAAAACGCGTTGTACGTCACTTTACCCACGTCAGTCACGTAGAAGCAACTTCGGCCAACAATCCAACCTCGTTTAAAAAAATGTCTAACAAATTTAGTAAATAACAGATGAATTATTAAGTAATATAAATGCTAAAGTCTTAGATATGATTAGCTCCGCCCAATTCTACAAGTTTATTTATAGCATTCAATGTCAGATTGATAGATTTATTTAAAAAAACTCGAAATTATAAAATATTTTTATATAAAAAAATTGTAACATTTTGGCTCATTACTCTCTCAATATTTACTTATACTTGTTGAATTGCTCTTGACGAAGTTGTATTAAATAAAAAAAATGAGACTTTTGCGATATGTTACTAAATTAAACTACACATTTAAGCAAAATGTGCGCATTTTAAAAGAGCTAATCAATCAAAGTGCAAATCTTAGCTAGACAACCAATTCTACCAATTCATTAAAACATGCAGCTTAATTAATATCAAATTTGCATATAATTTAATATAAATAATAAATTATGTAATCTCGTGTTCGTTGTTATCTTAAATAAACAACGTTACCATATTGTAGCACAAATTGACGCGAAATTAACGTCATACAGTGTCACAGGTTAGTGAGGGACGCTAAACTCACCCCATTTTCAAACAGCATATCAACGACGCTCTTCTTAATCTTATGCTCGGCTTCCATTTCCCGCACCAGCGGCCCAATTTGTTCTTTCGCCAGTCTAGCAACTAAAATGAGAGCAATGAAAAAGTATTTTCTTTCACGTGGAAATTTAACACATGTAGATCATTACCAGTCTCCTTCATCATCATCTCATCCTCGGAGAGTATGGTGAGGGGTAAATGTTGTGTTGAGGGAGCAGCATCTTGTAGACGTTGCGTTACTGAGAAACTTCTCGTCAACTTGACTATACTCTAGGAATATCAGCACAATAACAGGCACAGTGTTAAAATTCGCAAACGCGGACGGCGCCCTTCGACTTACCTGTCCTTTGAAAAGTCGCGTTAATGTATTCATTGCTTTGATTGGTGGTTAATTTCCAGGTGGTTAGTTGATCTGATGTGGTATTTGGATATGGCTCGTCTTAGAAAAACATAGGCGCTGGCACGTTGTCGGCGCTCGTTTCCTATGAAACTGAACGAACACACGAACGTTCTCTCTCGCAAGCGAGAACGATGAAAATATATTCCAGTATTTGCTTGAGTTAAGTCAGCTGAAAGTAAGAATGTGGGTATAGTGCGTGCGCAACAAAGATGGCTTATTTATGATGTATACCTTGTTGAAATGCTATGAATTTAAATATATATATAATATATGTATATATGAATTGCTAGCTCGTTTTATATTAGAATAGGATACATTATTTATTAATTTGGAAAACTTAGGCGCACCTTTTGCAACCTACCAACATCCCTACAACCATCAGTCAATTTGACAATTTAAGGGTATGCTAGGTGTTTTAAAATTTGTTTCCATTCAAGGCCGAGCTAAAAAATTCAATATTTTGTTAAAATGCGCATCAAATGGCATCGAAATTATTAATAAACCTATTCGAAGGTCGACTTTCTAACGCGGCGCCCGAAATAAATCGGAAGCGCCTTTTAATTGGGCGTTAATTGGTAAATTTACTTTCCTAACCTGTACAATCAACATGCTAATTAAACGTACGCATTGTATGATAATTCAATTCATCGATTATTCTACTATATACGCGTAGATAAATAAAACACTTGGCATGTTTTTTTATCAATTGCAATTCAAGGTTCTACTATTACAAATATACTGATAAATTTAATATATTTCAAACTCACATGGCAATCTAGGCAGCCAGTTATACACAAAACTGTTTATTGCGGCTACGACGTACGTGTGCGTTTGCGCGCGATTTAGCCGCACACTAATTGCGATTTCGTGCGGAATCTAAATTGTCTTATAATAGGTGATAATTAAACATTTTGCGTGCGCTGCACTATATAAAAAATGGCAATGCAAACAAAATTTTGTCAACAACGGCAATTCAGTTGTTTGCTGGCGGGCTCGATTCAGTTCCGCGATAACTTCGACGACCTAAATCAGCGCAAACAAAACAATTTCTTTGTTGCTTCCTGCTAATAAATATACTTCACCCAGTTGCGTAATTTATAAAAAGATCATTTAACTTTTATGGGTTATCGGATTTGATTGTTTTTAACACAAATCTGAATTGAATAGGCTCTGTTCTGTTTGTATTTGAGTTGTAGTGGTGAATGATGGATGTGAATAAGCTGGAAGAGAGTGGATTGACGCACGAATGCGGTGTTTTTGGCGCGATCGCCACCGGACAGTGGCCGACGAATTTGGAAATATCGCAAATTATTTGTTGGGGATTAGTTGCACTCCAGCACAGGTATTATTAACAATTAACGAACTCCTCCGTATATGATGCAGTTAACTTTTAGAGGACAGGAATCGGCCGGGATTGTGACGAGCGAAGGCATCTGTCGCAAACATTTCAACACACATAAGGGTATGGGCATGGTGAACAACATATTCAACGACGAAGCAATAAGGAAGTTGACCGGTAATCTGGGCATTGGACATACGCGGTACTCAACGTCGGCAGCATCTGAGACAATCAATTGTCAGCCGTTTGTCGTACATACGGCGCATGGAGCAATGGCCGTAGCGCATAACGGCGAGCTAATAAATTGCGATGATTTACGACGCATGGTAATAAAATTATGCATTTGATAAACTAGCAATTGTTTTGGGAATTTTATTTAGGTATTAACGCGTGGGGTAGGATTATCAACGCACTCCGATAGCGAGTTAATAACACAGGCGTTGTGTTTAAATCCTCCAGAAGGCGAGAAAGACGGCCCGGACTGGCCGGCGCGCATCCGCCACTTAATGGAACTCGCTCCGCTCAGTTATTCTTTGGTAATCATGCTCACCGATAAAATTTACGCTGTTCGCGATCCCTACGGCAATCGACCGCTTTGTCTAGGCAAAATACTTCCTGTCAATGAACGTAAGCAATAACAAATTAACTTTATTGATTATAGTAATGTTCTAAATGCACAGCATTGGATGGCGATTGTGACGATAGTCGCACCGCCGATGGATGGGTAGTATCATCGGAATCGTGCGGATTTCTATCCATTGGTGCACAGTACGTGCGTGAAGTGTATCCGGGCGAGATCATCGAAATGTCTCAAGAAGGAGTACGCACGATCGATATCATCGATTTACCGCAATTTAAACGACAGGCATTTTGTATATTCGAATACGTATACTTTGCACGAGCCGACAGTATCTTCGAGGGGCAGATGGTTTACAACGTGCGCATGCAGTGTGGACGGCAGCTAGCGATTGAGCATCCAGTCGAGGCTGATATTATAAGCAGCGTGCCCGAGTCTGGCACCGCAGCCGCACATGGATTTTCACGACAAGTAATTTTTCTCAATTACTTAAAAAGATTAAATGGCATGTATTGTAATTTTGTTACAGACTGGAATTTCATTTGCTGAGGTGTTATGTAAAAATCGTTATGTTGGACGTTCCTTTATCCAACCGAGCAATCGCCTCAGACAATTAGCAGTAAATAAAAAATTCGGTGAGTATTAAAATAAGAATTAATGTAATGGGACCTCAAACCGATATAACTCCTTATGTAAAAACATACGATTAGAACTCGACTTGATTCATTGTTTCCCATTTACTTAATTCAATGTAAAAGTCGATAATGCATTTCATGCGACTCAAAAGCAGCCATAAATGATTTACTTATGAAATTACAGAGACAAAGTAAACGCAGTCATTTTAGTTACTTTTAATAGAAGTTATTGCATTATTAGAATAATATCAGAATGAACGTTGCAACATTTAAAACAATACTTTCCTTTATTGAACTTTAAGATTTTATTCTTTAACATTTTATGCTTATTAATATTTTTGGGCAAGCTTTTCTAGGAACGAGCCATATTATTATATTATTTTTGATAGGCTATAATAGTTTTGTTTAAAAATAATAGCGCAAATTCGAATTAAAACACAATTATTCGTAAGAGTAATAAGCGAGAGTTGTTCATCCGACAATCTATACAGTTCTCTAAAAAGTTGCTGAAAAACATATGAAAATGCAAACATCTCATAAATTTTCTAAGGCAGCAGACATTAAATTTGGAAAACTAAATTTCTCTAATTTTGACTTGGATCGCGAACCTTAGTTTGCTCGTCACTGGACACACACTATTTCTTCTTATTTGTGGGACGAGTACTGACCTTTACGGTCCTAACCTCGTTGTCTTCTTTTGGGTCATCTTCAATTGTATAAACTCAAGTCCTGCTGGCCCACGTCTATCCACCTCAAGGCGTGGACCGTACTCGACTAATATGACTGACTTCGTCACTGGATAAATGTAGTTTACAAATTATATACAAATGCAATTTCTTATAAGAGTTTATTTAAGTTGTTACACATCCGAATCAATCCATCTTAATCGTTATGTAGATAACTCACTATATGAGCCGTGCGAAGTAGGCAGTTTCACTGCATAGTAAATTGAACTGACATTTAATTCATGAAAAAAATACGTAATAATTAAATAAAGAGAAAAAAACGCATTAACATCGCATATCCAAATTATGAAGGTCATAGTCCAGTGATCTTCAAACTTTTATGACTCCGTGAACCCTTATAGCCATAAAATTCATATCGTGGAATCGGGTCTCACTAAGAAAAAATTAAATATAGAACATAACTATTTAGCGGATAGGATTCCCTTCCCATTTTACATACAATATTAAAACTTATCTGAAATGGTGTCATTTGTGATTGAATTTCATATTTCATGTTTAGTTTCTTACGAATTTGAGTTCTCTAATTTTCATTTTGACTCGCGAAACGCTGAGATTTCGCGGAGCACAATTTGAAGAACGCTTTCAGAGTGCAAGTCTGGGTAGCCTTTAGTGCAACATTGATGTTAATCCGGTAAATGGAGAAGGCCGTTATAAAAGTATCGGTTAAACGGCGTTCCACTGTATTGTAATATATTTTTTATGTTGATAGGTGCTCTCTCTGGCAATGTGAAAGGCAAACGAATAATCCTCATCGACGATTCAATTGTGCGCGGCAATACAATCGGTCCGATCGTACGTTTGTTGCGTAATTCCGGCGCCAAAGAGGTGCACATACGCATAGCCAGCCCGCCGTTGCTCTATCCGTGTTATATGGGCATAAATATTCCAACACGTGAGGAACTGATCGCAAATCGATTAGACCCCACACAGTTGGCTAAACATGTCGGTGCAGATAGTTTACAGTATTTGAGCGTTAATGGACTGCAACAGGCAGTAAAGTGTGACATCAAAATGCTATCGGCCAGCACACCGTCCAAAATCGGACATTGTACCGCATGTCTTACCGGCGAGTATCCGAATGGGATACCAACCCAATTGGATTGGTAGTTAGTAACAAGAGAAACGATTATTAAAGAATACACAGTGAAAACAAACAAGATGATTGTTATTGTACTAATAAAACAAAATCCACTTACTCATCTATCTATCGTACGACATAACATTTTCGATATCACTAATTGATTTTGGGCATTTGGCGCTCAAAACGACATGGCTACTATCAGTAATCAAGATATCATCTTCAATACGTATACCAATGCCTTTGTAACGGTCCGGCACACGCATCTTATGATTAATATATACACCTATAATAAAAATTCATATTTTGTATATTACCTTTATATTAAATCGTATTATTGTAACTTGACTTTTACCTGGTTCTATTGTTATTACCATTCCAGGCTGCACCGGCACGTTACGCAATATCGAATTAGTGTCATGTACATCCATTCCAAGATAGTGTGAAACATGATGGGGACAAAAGTCAAACGCTTTCTGAAATTTATCGAAAGATATTAAGTATTCCCTTTAAGATGCGTGCTTATGCAGTCGCGCATTAATATTTCTAATTTTTTAGTTGTACAGACAAATTTATGGATCCAATTGATCCTTTTTAAATCATAAACGCGAATTCCACAAATATCAGTTGACAGAAAAACAAATTAAACATATCACACTAAACAAACATGAATTAAAGGATTCATCTGTAGTATTCTTTATCATATCATAAGAAAAAGGTCAGGGTTCCAATTTAAGGACAAATTGTAATTTTGATTGATATCACTAATGGGGGTTTTCATGCTGAGCTTGTCTTTCTAGTTCTATTACTGAATTCTGTAAGTGGTCAAAAGGCGGGGATACACACGAAAGTTTGCAACCGAAATATACGTTTTCGAAAATTGTCGAAGATTAACGAAAGGTCAATTTTTATTCATTTATCAAAAAAAATGTTTCCTTCTAAAAAAAGGAAAAAGGACAGACATTTAAATCGAAGATTTTATTTGGGAATGCCAAAAATTGTAAAAATCAATCTAGATTAATGGTTCGTTAATCATCGAAAATTTTCGAAAACGTGTTTTTTGGTTGCGGACCTCAATGTTTTTTCCCCCTAATATTACTGACCATTGCAAAAGGAAACAGTTCTATATACTAAATAAAAATATATGTGTCTTATTATAAATTTTATAAGAAACGTTTATTTTATATATATAAAATTAAACCCTTATTATCCAAGATCAACTCCATTTAAGCGGCAATGTAAAGCTATATAACATATGCATGCCTCTACACTAAGTTTTTTCTTAAACTGATAAAATAAATAGTGGGAAATCGGAATGTAAAAAATATATGCCGTGTGAGTTGTTATTTAACTTACTGCTTGACTGAAGTAATTGTTTTAAACAATAAAGAATTAATATGAAATATGGGAAATATATTTTTCCAAAAAAGCCCTAAAGCGCAGGATTGAGGAAAATCAATTATAACATCTGTCTATATATTTATATATATAATATGCAAGCATTACTTACCCGCACGTTAACTTCTATACTGTTACTTTTATTCTTAAAAATACCCAGTTCTTGTAGAGCTTGTCCCAACTTCATGCACATGAGATCAAATAATTGATCCAAAGTTGGACGTTTCTTTAGTGAATCTATTAAATGAGATTGGACGTGCAGGACAATTTCATATAACTCTCTCTGTTCTTTCGTAAACGATTTATTTACAGGCCATGTGCGTGTTATGTCACTCGTATATCCATGAAATTCACATCCTTAAATAAAATTAGTAAAATTGACGGATAATTCGGAAAGCTTTTCGATAATGCAGTGAACAAATTTACATTTTAAACCATTTCTTTGGTAAAAATTGACTTACGAGAGCATAGAAAACTATTTGTGATCGCCCAAAGAAGGGTAAGAACAGTATCGATGCATACATATAAACGTTAGGCCGGAAAATATTCAAATAAAGTGAACGCTCAATATAGTAACTATGCCGAGATCAAAACATGGCGCAAAAAATAAGCTTGCAAATAAGTACCACACATTCAATAAAAGCCACAATGACCATCTAAGAAAATCAGGAGATAAGGTCTCAGTCCTGGAAGTCCATGCCTCGAGGGTTTAAGATGACGCCGAAATCAATTTTTGAGAAAGTTGCCTCTGAAAACTTTGACTGTATCGAAATAGACAATTAAAAATTTCTGTGTCGAATGATAAAACTAAAAAAGTTGATTTAATCAAGGCCTCCTATATTGAACGTTGGTTTTATTGAGCGTTCACTCTATTCTACATCGAGTAAATTTTAAATGTGTACCTCTCGCAAGCATTTCGATTGAAGTGACCTGTGGTCGTAGTCAGAAACCAGTGAATGTGAATTATTACTAGAGTCATTAGTCACCTAAATTTTTGTAGAGTAGGAAGAATTACATATAGCTCGATGCATCGAGAACCCCTCCCCAAAAATTTAGATGATTGGGAACAACTCACACTCGCTCCATTCTGTATACGACCCCTGAATTATCTTACAAACATCGATACTATTCTTTGTTTAGATTATATTGTCGCGTACAGCAGAGATGCGTGATCGCTCAATTCGATCACAAGTGAATGTCATTGCACATATTGGTTCGAATCAGCATATTGCGTCCGGAGGCCTAGCTGGGTATCGGCCAAGATTATTTGCAATCATAAGTAATAATGCTGACAAATACCAAAGTCGCAAAGGTATGGAGAACAATAAATGATTGTTTGTCATGTATCAACTCCTTTACCGACGACAGGATGGACACTGGATGCTGATTCACCCAAATCTTAGGGTAAGTGTCTTACAATTATTATAACAATAATGTAAAACGTGGCTCAAAGGAGCATAATACAATTGTTTAGCGTCTTTGAATTTATTTTAATGTCTAACTCATAACCCCCTGCGATGACGCAACAATATGTAACTTCTATATTGCACAATCTACCGAGAAAATGGTTCAAAACTGAAAATGTAAATCCCCCCCCCCCCAGAATATTACTTACCAGCGTCCATCAACACCATGTCATGATCATGAATGATCTGATCGTTGTTAATGTAATGGATGATCGTCGCTCTGTCGCCTCCTGCAATAACGGGTGGATATGCCAAATACTGAGCCCCATTGACTTTGCAATGGTATTCCATGCGCGCCAACAACTCATGCTCGCTTATTCCCGGCTGCGATGCTTTCATGCACCTTAAAATCGCTTTCGATGCAATATCACAAGATCTCTTTATCAACTCGATTTCGGCGGGCGACTTAAATAAACGTAATTGATGCATGCAAGTACGTGGTGAATGCCAATTCTTAGCATCGGCCACAAACTCCTTCATTATGGTATGAATATTTTCTTGTATTGGATTTGACATATCGTACCATAGTGTAGGTACATCTTTCAATTTCGATTTTAAGAATGTGCTCAAGTGTTTAATTGGTAGTGCTTCGTCCACGCCGAAGAGTTGAACGGCGTTTTCAGGTCCAGTTCGTGGCCCGTCCCAAACCTCTGAATGAAGGTCTCTTTCGCGCATGAAAAGCGTTGAGCGTGGTTGCTGAGAGCCACCTTTTGTTTCGATCACCAAACAAGAATCTGGCTCCTGGCAACCACTGAAGTATAGAAAATCAGTGTTTTGGCGAAACACGTACGGAATCTTATCGCTCATAAACTTCTTACTCGCAGATGGAATTACAATCTGCAGAAAAGATCCAAATCAATTCCACGAATATGTTTGAACTACGCATTAACTTACAATATTCGAACGGTCTGGCGCAATTAAATCAATCAACTTCTGTCTGCGTGCTTGTAACTCACGCGTAGTGATCATTGGCATGACATTCCCAGTTGGTATTAAATGAGGATGGGTATCGTGCGTCGGCTGTCCGAAATACCTTTTGCGTAGCATGTTCGAGGGACCACTCTCCGCATCCATACCGTACTTTGTCGCTGAAGCAGTCTGTCCGCATTTTCTTCTGACATCTACAACAATACAGACGTTTGACTAATCGAATACTAAATGTTCATATTTAACACTTACTTTGTCGACTCTGGCCTTCAATAAGTTTCGCCAAAAGCCGTTTTGTTTTCAGCATACTGTACTGCCTCAACGGTACGAGATAGATTGAGGTTATGTTTTATTATTACAAATTACGTTTACACTTGAGCAATTTTGAATTTCGTTAGTGGAAGGTTAAGTTGATAAAATATCCTGACTGAATGACAAAAGTGATTGATTAGTTACAATTGATCATAGGTGTAATGATTTATAAACAGATTTTGCGAAAATAAAAGCTATGCAACACAATACACGTTCGTTTAAAGAATGGCGCGCTTTTTAAACTGTCAACAACAAACAAAAACACTTCAATAAACTTTGTATATAAAATTTATTTACTATAGTAATATCGTTGGCAATTATTTTGATTGTAGGCACTCGCTTTTGACACTTTATCAGCATCAACTCATCGTCCTTTGAGTAAATGCAGTAAATTCATGTTCTCAATTTCCTAAAAGATAAAATAAAAACAGGAACATTCTACGTTCAGGACAAAACATAGACAAGGTTACTAGATGATCGTAACAAACAAAATATGTTTATAGCGCGCCAATGATCTTCATGCGCAATTAATTTCTGTCCAATATAAGCCATACATTGTCTAAATAATTCATAAGCATTCTTGAACTATTATTGACGTTTACAATTTCAACCAAACTACAATCTCGTGCGACATGACACGCTTTATCTAATGTATACTACCATTCTATGTTTATCTTGTACGTATTTAGGCGCTGGTCTCCGCTCAATAACCAACCAGTTATATTAGGTAGTGATGTATGTACTTAATTCTAGACAATTTTTGGAAACATTCTTTGGGTAAATCTTTGCTTGTATTGCATTGAACCTTCCTTTGACGTGATAATATAATAATAATTCTCTAATTAACTTAGGTCATAGATGATTTTCAACAGGTAAGAATTCATCTACGAAAAGAAAACATTCCCTAATAATAAAGTATATCACATAATTGAGCAAACGTTAATGGTACAATTTTCTAAACGTATTATCTAATATTTTGTCCACTAGATGATCTATCGGTTTGATTATAAACGGAATGGCAGCCAAACCAATCCCAGTTACAAAAGCCTGACGCGACGAGCCAACAAGTCTATTCTGCTTCTCCAATAAATAGCTAGTCGTAGCGCAAATTCGATTTATTGTAAAGCCTGGGATTGCAACGGAGGCGAGTAACTGCCAAAGAAGCGTATCACCAGCGGCAAAAAGGGTCTTTGGCACATCTTTAGTATGCTACAACAATTAAACATAGTTAAATAAAATTGAGGCAGAGGTTACTACATATGCATGGTTAAATAATAATGTTAAAATTTTTCATTTTTTTACATTTTTATCCACAAAATGGTATAAAAGAGACAAATAAAACCTGCATTTTATCTTGTTTTAATATGAAATACACTGAATCGCACTGTACTTAACAGGTAACACGTTATGTGTCAAATAATTAATTAATGAATCTACTTCTTTTATCTAATCTCGTGTTTTTATAAATTTTTATCGAATGAAAACGAATTTGGCATAGAGCAAGATGTTAATAGACAACCAATAGGATTTGGAAAAACCATATTTACTTTATTCTTTATGACAATTCGCGCAATACTAATATCTGGCAGAATTCTTATGGATATATATTTTACTTTTCAAAATAAATATTGATTATTTGTTATTCACTGTATTTTGTATTACTTTAAATGAATTTCCGTGTTTTTCAATATTTTTTGTGTTATTTTAATTGAATTTCCGTTTTTTTCATATTATCCCTTACCTCCGTTTTGGAAAGATTCATAAACAATGTCGATGTAGAGAACGCCACACTATCGAAAGAGCGGAAAGCTGGTATGTGACGGTCAATGGTGTGTACGAAACAGTACCACATAAATCATTGATTGTATATTTGAAAATGTATAAGGTTTAAATTTTTGCCTCCACAAGAATTCTGCCAGATATTAATACTGGTCGCCTATGATATGTGACGGTGAACGGTGGCTATATGGTACCGAAACAACCATATTTACCCTACTCTTTATAATTGTCATAAAGAGTTAATGTTCTATTTTATATTGTTACCACATCCAATTACCTTTTCTTTCTAAATACATGTTATTGCTCATTATTATATAAGGATTTTCATTTCCTGTAATTTCATTAATTGTAATGATGACAGTGATATCGAAATGTCGGTATTGCAAATAAGAAATATGTATAGTACGTCAAAAGATATTTGAAAATCACAAGTCAGCCCTCTCGATAACTAGCAATAACAATAGTAGTATAGTACTATTTAGTTTATCACTAAAAAGGTCCTTTTTCTACTTTCTTCAATAAAAAGTTAGCAATTGTTCGATTTATTCTTGCTTATCAAGAAAGATAATTTACAATATCTCTTGACGAATTATATCTATTCAAAAGATTCAAAGTAGAGAAACTTTTACCACGTGT
This sequence comes from Adinopsis sp. GC000173, assembly GCA_030264715.1. Classification (NCBI taxonomy): domain Eukaryota; kingdom Metazoa; phylum Arthropoda; class Insecta; order Coleoptera; family Staphylinidae; genus Adinopsis; species Adinopsis sp. GC000173. Next base: position 68,664 of record JARJDW010016994.1, on the reverse strand, counting down.
TTGCTGTAATAATTTTAACATTATTAACACATTGATACAAAAATACCAAGTGTAAAATATAAAATTAATTGACACTTTTTACCTCGTAGGTTTTACTGGATTTATCTGCAGTATCAGCACATGCATAGAGCGTTGCAATACCGTAGGTGGCCATCACCATACGATGTCCGATAAATTGCCGAAAAGCCTCACCGACTTCATTTGTATAACCTACAAATATTATCATTGTGATAAGGTGGATGATTTCTTGTGTAAATTGTGTAGAGATCATAAAACTTACCTAAATAACGCACTGGAGTGTCTCGATATAAGTCTTTTTCTTTGCTTCTATCCATTTTTGGTCTTATATAATATTCACATGATTTTGTCAATTATCTGTGGCATTCGGTCGTAATTTCGTGGCAAATGTCCGAAAAGTTAGTAATGGTGGCAACTGATAATTTATGAACAACACGTAATGAAAACAAAAATAAAAATAACTAGGTTAACATATTGTTTATTTATAATAAATGTTTCAATAAACAAAAGGTATAAATTCCATGCAATAGATTATATGATTAATATTTGAAATTAAAGTTTACATAGAAAAACAACTATAAATAAGTCCATGAATAACTAATACCACAAATATCTATATCAATTATTAGATTATAAAAATGTTTGCATTTATAAAATACAAAAATTGTAAATCGTGTAGATTGTACCAAAACCATTAATAATATAATTATTAGATCAACAAAATAATTGCAGAGTACATTGATTGGATCACCAAATAATTGCGCGCTAAAACTAAGCTATATCTATATAACTAATAAAATTATTTTTTCGCTACAATTTGTACAAAAGCAGATCGAAACCGGTTGACAGTCTTCTCCAGCTCCTCCACCTGTGCCTTCAACTTGATGTTATGCATCATCAACTTCTCTTGCTCCGCTTCGTATGCGATGTCCTGCAACTTGCGCTTCTGACGCGACTTGCGCGACGCCTCATTGTTCTTGTCGCGCATCTCACGGTACTTGGAGCTTTCGGATTGATCCGACGAGACGCTGTTTGCCTTCGACGGTCGCCCACGCTTCAAAATCTTGGCGGGGATAAAGTCGTCACTATCGTCCGAGCTGGACTCAGACGAGGAGGTGACGACTTTCCGACGCCGTTTGTTGAGTGGTTGCTTTACTGGTGGGATGTACTCCTCGTCATCGCTGTCATACCGACGTCGTCGTGTTCGCTTATTGATCGTAACTTCTTGAGGGAGAAGCGTTTTGTATTCAATTTCAGCAGATGGATCGGGGCTGGCAGCTTCATCTTCCTGACAAATTATTTCCAGTTTAATTTCTTCCTGTAAATTAGTTTTCATAAATTAGTTGATGTGTTAAGATTTTGAAGAAAAAATCATTTACTCACCGGTTGTTTTTGTATTGCATGGTTGTAGATCTTGTAATCGCGCTCAATCGAACAGATTGTATTGATGACATCCGGCGTCTGCAGACTGCCATCGTCGATGAAACGCGTGTCGAGATTCAATCGTAGTGCATAATTGTGATGATTTTGTGTGCGAATTGTATCCTCCGTCTCAACGACAACCTCCATCTCATCCTCATCAATTTGTTTCACGTCATCCAACTCGTTAAAAATCGCTTCATTGTAATCGCTGAGAAAATCGTACTCATCCAGATTGATATCATCAATTGTGAATGCATCGGCATTATTTGGTGAAGCAGCGCCGATAGTATTAATTAAATCACTACTTAAAACACTAGTACTCTCAATATGATTATTATTACTTATTAGATTATTATTATTAGAGTTCATATCATTATGCCGTTGTTGTTGGTTGTGTAATTCATCATCTTCAAATTTAACTCTTACGGGAAAATTGAATGGATTTCCATATAGATTATCATTAAGATTATTCAAATGTGCCGTCTTTGCTGCAGCAACATCTAAAATATCGGAAAAAATTTAAATGAGTAAATTGTTTAAATTATCAGGTTTGTACTTGTTTATACCGAAAGTGGTGGGCGTATTAAGTTCATCTATAATATTGTTGTCGCCGCTTTCCATAACGGAGCTGAGCAATAAATTCAAATCCATCGTACGTTCGTTTCGCATCATCTGCGCCTGATTTAAATCGTCCCGGATTGCGCTCAAAGCACTGGAGGAGTTCGACTCCTGCGAAATAAATCTGCATGTGAATAACAATAATATGTACTCATTCGCATCACGAATGGATTGTGGTTGGACTTTAGCAAAATATTGCGTGGTGTCATTATTATGCTGGGAATTTACCTGATCGAAGACCAGATCGTCGAACGTTGGATGTTCGCGCAACTTGACCATCGGAAATTCGACCATTTCGATATCCTCGATGTCCAGTATCTGCTCGAACTTGATCAATTGTTCGTCTTCGCTCTGCTGATTTTTTGTCATCATTGATTTCTCGCCATGAAGCACAGGCAATTCTTCCAGAATGGGGTAAGGCCATGGTGAGCGGCTCTATAACGTTTTAATCAACATTTTTGTGCATTGCAGCGATGTACCGAGTTACTTACAATATGCTCTCCGAAAGTTTTTCTAAAAATGTTGACTTCGGTAGTCTCACCAAGAGAAGAGTTGAGCGCTTGCAGGTCTCAACCTGTAATTTCGTGTTGGAAAGAAGAATAATTAGAACAACTTTCACTTAGTTAGGCAACTATTCAAGCTAATTTCTCGCGAATCGCTATGCCTATCTATACATCATAACAATACAATATATAAAAAACGTGTTGTAACATGTTGAAGCAGGTCAGAACCTGCGCGAACACGCTCAAGGCTATATAAATCACATGATACCGAATGACGTCATAGTCTAGCGGGGAATTCCACAAAAATTCAGTCAATAGTTTAAGGAAAAAGACGTGAAAAACAGATTACTTACTCAACGAAACACGTAGTAATTCGCTGCTATCACTTGCGATGCTGTTAGCTCGAGCCGCCTTTGTTTTCTTTCGAGAAAGCCACAAACTGCGCAATTTGCACACGCTGCTTTGTTCGTCGCTTTGCGTATACGAAGATCGCTTATTTTAAAGCGTCAAACACACTGATTTCTATTAACTTGCTTGTAGTGTAGCACTGAGTTAAACTTTGCTGCTGGCCGATTGCACAACTTGTGTAATAATAAACGTCAAAGACGTTCAGCGGTTCAACAAGGAATGATTCGTAAAAATCTCCCACTACCGTACACTACAAGCATCCCATTCTAACTAATTCAGCACTAATACGCACTGTCTCTGTTTATCACATATGGCGGCTCGTTGGGTCTGACGTCACACTCGCTACCAATCACGAGCGTGGTGAAAATCAAAATTCGTCGAAATAGTATGAATCATCGCATCGTTAAATAATTACAATTTTTTACTGTTTTTTTATCAACATCAATGACTAAACATCTATAACAATAAAAAAAATAACTTACATCTTGTCTTCTTCCAATTCATAGACTTCCGCTTTAAAACTGCTATCGTTGTCCGCTCAAATATTCTGATTCTCGTATTACTTTCCTTCAAAGCCAATTTCACTAACATAATCAAATAGTGATTTAGTTGTTCACGCGTATTTTATACATGCACAGGTAGTAACACGGATGATAACACGCCAAGAGTCGATTCAACAATGATCGTAATTAGTTAGGAGACTTTGATTTTTCGTTTCGAATCATGTGCGGTTCGCTGATTGGTTAGAATGTTCTAGAAGCAGTCACGTGAGGGAAATTCGCACGGTGGTTGGCTCACATTAGGCTGATGCAATTTCCAACTGGATCACTTCATGCAGAATTTATGCAACTTGTTAATCGGGAGAGGAACAAAACAAACCACAATTTTTTATATAATTATTTATAATAATAATAATAATTGTATATTTATTTATATTTACTTATTTTGTTAATTTTAATAACAAACAATCTTTGATCTGTTCTTCACATAATCATATAAATAAAAAAACATGAATGGAATTATTTTTGTGTTTTTGTACGGTTTCGTTTTGATGCTAACAAAAAACTAATTAATAAGTACAATAAATGCACAATACTGTCACGTTTTTGATAAAAATTTCGCTGGAATGTTACTGTCATCGATGAGAAATCAATAAAAATTAATCCTAATAATTAGTTGAGATCTTAAGAGTAAAGCGCAAGTGATTTTTTGATTAAATTTTGGTGTTCACGCTTTCATACATGTCGAAAAAAATCAGATATGTTGGTTTTGATGTTTTTATATGTAAAAGCAGGCCGCGATTCGCGATTTGAACTCGCCAATCATGGATCGCAACCTCGGGCTAACTTCATGTCGATTGTATATAAAAAAACATGGACTGATTGCTTACTGGCCGAAATAATTAATTAATACACGATTTTGTCATAAAATTTTAAAATATAAATTAGAAAGCTTGATTGCTTCGGTCATCCATGTTTTTCTTTCTTTTAAAATTAATTAATCTATGTAAATATATAATTTGTATAATATATAATATGTATATATATATAGATTTATGCATTTTTTTATATATATAATATGTATATAATCTTCATTCAACTAAATTTTTTGTAGCTATATACACTAGATAAATGTTGTAACTAAATTGTCTTACGTTTGCTCTCCGCGCACGTCCATAATTACGATTAATATTTACACTGGCAGTGATTCTGTTCGTAGATTGGGTTGCCTACGCACGACGCGCGCACTTCAAGATCATCAATATAAATAAATTATGTACAATTGTATATAAATTAAAAGCTGATATCGTTTAAATTAAAGCTCGAATCGCTCGCAAACGTATTGAGTAGGTCCTGCTCCGTCAGTCCGGTGTCGTTCTGCAGACCGAGCATATCAAACAGTTCGTTGCTGGTCACGGAGTTGTTCGTCTGGTTGCCGAGCGGCGCAGCATTCGGTGGCGCTTGATTCGTCACCGAAAGTGTTTGTTGTTGTTGCATGTGTATGTTTGTCATCGACATCTAGTAATTGATTGATTAATTAATAAAAAATCGAGTTGAGCATTTTGCTGAATAGACAATACCTGCGTGTTGCCTTGTACAATATTTTGTTGTTGTTGTTGCATCAACATTTGTTGATTCATGGAGGCCATTTGCGCCATCGGACCCGGCTGCTGATTCATCATTTGCCCTTGTCCCATACCGCCGCCAGCGCCCATACTACCATGCTGACCACCGCCGCGCATTTGCGGCGTACTCGCCTGTTGCATAGGCTGCATTTGCATCCCGCCCGAATTCATATTAAAACCTACAATAGAACAGTATAGTAACAATAATCTAGTATAACAAAAAATGAATAATCATACAATTCATGCCCTGCTGAAAGTTCGGCCGCATTTGTGCCGAATTGAAACTTCCTCCCTGTTGCTGGCTCATCATCATGTGCCGCCATTCAGTGCTGCCATGTTGTGGCATCGCGTCCATTCCGCCGCCCATCGGTGGCGGTTGCTGGCGCGGATACATGCTGCGCGACGCCATGTGTTGCTGTTGCTGTTGCTGCATCATGTACATATTGTGCGGACGCATCATCGGCCCGCTCGGTGGCATCGTCTGGTGCGGCATGCGACGCATCGTGTTCGGCGGTGGAGGCGCGCCCGGACCGGCGTAGCGCGGTCCACCCATCTGCATCATACCAGCCGTAGTCTTATAATCGGGAGGTGGTGGTCGTACCATGTGTTGTTGCTGCTGCTGCTGTTGTTGCTGTTGCTGTTGTTGCTGCAACGCGGCCTGTTGAGCGCGTAGCATTTGCTGTTGCTGGAGTAATTTTTGCTGTTCTAGCGGATTCATATGCCTCATCGGCGCCATTTGGTTACCCATATTTGGATTCATATTTGGCACAACACCTATAAAACATTTTTTGCATTAAATTATTTAATTCACTAATCTGTTGCTTTAAGTAAAACGATCAAACAAATTTATGTACTAATATTTGCTTATGATATACACATGCTTTTGCTCGCGAATCACGGTAGCACGAGGGGAAATGTTTTGTCAAACAATATACCTGTATTTAAATTCTGTAACACCTGGCCTGCCCTTGTAAGCTTCATACATTGTTAAACCACTTGCAAAAATTTATCAGAAATTCATGTAAATTACACCTTTTACAAAAGCAAGACCAGTAGCAAGTTACTTAATTATGTGAAATATCATCGCCCAAAATACATAAATGATATTTTTGAAAACTAACAATTATATTGAGTATCACGAATATTAAAGGGTGAGTGGTATTAGTTTTTCACACGTAGATGAAACAAATAGGTAATGAGATCATTAAATTTACAAAATTACTTAAAATAATTAAGTTGACTAAATTTAATTTTTTTCATGATTCCTCTGTCCGTAAATATGGTATAGATTTGGATTTTTACTATTAGAAAATGTGACATACATTTTCAAATTTAATGGCTTTAATTGTAAAAATGTATAAATAATTGAATAATTAAGTTAAATATGACTTGGTTGACCCGACAGCTTTTTGGAACACAATTGGAACGTTAATTGTAATCACCCCTTACGAAAAAAGTTGTTCCTTGTTAATATATTTCAGTAGCTTTCTATTTTTGCTAAAATGATTACTTTTATATAAAATTGGAATATACAAATATTTCCAATCCTTTTAAACAACTTCAATTCTTCTTTATTTAAAAAAATTCAATTTGAATCACGGCGGAAATAATTTTAATTTGTCAAAATGTGCAATTTGCGTATAAATTTATGACTATCCACGTTTATAAACAGTGAAATCTATATACTTGTATTTCAAAATAATAAAAAATAGGTTCAAAACATTCTCGGATAGAGGAAATATTAGATATGTTTTTAATGTTGGTCTTTGAGAAGTATTCATTATTCATATATCTAGAATAGTACCTAATTATTTTAGTTTGAATAACTATTGAAATTATTTGAATCTAGTAGATAATGAGCGCATTTGAAATTTATTTGAAGTTTATGATAAAAAATAGGTAAATATTACGTTGGATGATACTACGCATTTCAATTTAGTTTGAACACACCCGTTGCAATTAACTATTCTAACATTCGATATGAAATCTACTATTATTCATTATTTAATCCATTAAATTACCTCCGTTCGTACGTTGTCGCAACGTCTGCTGCGTAAAATTAATCGTCTGCGATTGCGTCATCGAGTACCCATCGCCCATTGGATGATTGCCACCCATGCCATGCATCATTGCGGCGTTCGGCGTCATACCGATCATTCCGCCTCCCATCGGCAGCGTATTCGGATGCATGCCATCGCCCCCGCCGCTCGGCATCTGGTTACCGCCGGGCTGTGGCGGCGTTTGTCCCGTTGGCTGCTGCTGATTCGGCGGCGGTTGTGGCGCTTGCTGTTGCTGTTGTTGCTGCGGCGGTGGCTGTTGCGGTTGCTGCGGCTGCTGCTGCTGCTGCGATTGGGGCGCCGGTTGGCCTTGCTGCTGCGGCGGCACGTCGTTCGACTGCTGCTGCTGGAAGTGCATGCCCTGTTGCGTTGCGATACTAACATTGCCCGATTTTAAGTCGCTGCTTAGATGAAGATGTTGCCCGGCCGATACCTGTAAGCATAGTTGCATTTAAAGTTGCATATCTTGCGTCGTATGGAAATTCAAGTGCGCTACGTGGGGTTCGTTAGCTTACAACTTCCTGCCCGATGAGTTCATTTCATAATTTATACACACTGCACACATACATACACACCATACACACACTCACACATAACGGATTTGTATGAGTATTTTATAGTTTGCTACATGCGCATTGCTTTGTTATTGTTTTTTCATCATCGTGAATATTATTTTGTGAAGCAAACTGTACCTATTTAATGTTGTGTTATGTATGCGTGTGTAATAGATCAGCATCATCTTATATTACGAGTCGACAAGTCCCATTGGGAGGTCCGAAATGGCTCTCTCGCTCGGGTATCGATTCGAAACAACAACGCACACATACCGAGTCACCGGACTGCAACCCTGCACCCCTTTTTACCACCATATACACTCAACGCGATGATTTTGATGCGGCCAAATACGCATACTATGCCAACGACGAGACCCTTATTTTTACGCTATTTTACAACATAGCAACGCTGCATCGAGCGCACGCTAGCCATTTAATCATTTTTGCAACTTGTTGATTAGTAAATCAGACGATATACGATTGCAGTAGTAATAATTGTTTGCGTCGATAATGAATAAAAAAAAGGCATCGGTAAAGTTATTAGATTAGAGCATGTCACTTGGACCGGATCAATAATATAATACGAAGCGCACGCTCTCGCTCACCGAACGCCTTTTATCCCTTCATCCGACGCAACAACGCTTCGCCGGTATTCACCCATTCTCGCTATTTTTCAATCTCGCTGTTAAATACCGCGCCGACGAAAAGGCAAACGTCTGTACAAAGCAATCAAACGGCTAACTAAACAAATATTTTCGCATTTAATCATTTAACGTTTTGGGAATATTATTATTGTACAGAATTATTTAAAATACGATTCCAAAAAAACCTCAAACAATTTTCAATTCAACGGAATTTCTTTAAAATTATTGCTAATTTTATTTTAAAAAAATACAAATAATGACTAATAAAGAATTGCTTTTTAAAAACTCATTATAAATTACTCCCACTTTTCATTACACGTAATTATAAATACATTGCAGTTTAATTCGCAACAAATTTTATTCACAAACCACAAAAAGCAAAATTCAATGTTTACCAATCATTGATTTGTAATTAAATTTAATGATTTGAGATAAATAAGAGATAATCAACAATATATTTTTGAATCTGAATCATACTTTGGGGAATATGATTAAAATAATGACTAAATTTACGCAAAAAGTATGCAATATTCGATATAAACAAGCTATCGATAATGAATTTCATTGGATGAAATCATATACCTAGAAATACATGAGAATTGCTACAGCTTTGCTCTTTGAATTAGAATTTCCAGAAGTTGAGTAAACAAAATTATTGATTTAACCATAATAGAGCTAATAATAATAAATTTTCGATTATATTTCCGACATCGTTAACAATAATAAAATTAATAAATAATTAAATAAAGTATCAAATTTGAAATCACTTGATTAAATAAGCGTTCTGTTTTTCATATTGGCAATTGTGTAATTGGGGCTGGAATGCCCCAAAACGGTTTTCCGGCATTTTTTGTGAGGAAATGCGTTCTGGAACTATTTCTTATCACTACCTATACAAGTATATGTAGGGTCAAAATATGCTTCTTTTATACATTTATTGAACTTTAAGAGAAAATCTGCTGTAATTCTTTGTTCATTTAGCCAGACGACTTTTAATAAATTTTATTGAAAATTGCATGATTGTAATAATGGCAATTCAATTAAAAAGCCCAAAATATATATACAAAAAAGGAGATTTCCTGCAATTTGATGTAGAACCACAAGAGAGACTGTTGGAAAAAATTTCCAAACCTAAGAAGAAAATTGTTATTTTTGATATTTCCCCACGATTTTCTCGTATTTCATATTATTGTTTGACAGTTTTCGCATAAAATCTCTAGAAACGACAACTATTTTATAATTTTTAGACCGCCGGTTTTTACAAAGCGTTTCTTATAATTACTAAAATCGTAAAGAACCGGTGCTTTGCTCTCGTTCTTGGCAAAATAGATTCCCCAATATCATAATATAGTAGAATGTATTTGAATAAAATATCTTTTTCTTAATAATTATGCGTTCCGTGAAACATTCTACCAGTGCACCACTGCATAATAGCAACAATTATAGCCTTTGAACTAATTTCATGTAGAAAAGTAGATCAAACAACAAAGAATCAAAATGTCAAATTATATATAAGCGAACTAATTTCATTAAAAAAGTAAAAAGTAATAAAGCGAGTTCTGTAATGATTCAAAGCTCAAAGTGAGCAGTTTGTCTGTGATTAAAATTAGTGCTGGCAACTATGTAAGATACGTTAGAGTAAATTACCCCGCCAATGAAAATTATTTGAAACGAATTTCTAGGTTATGATCCGACGTTCCTTTAGTTAGATTTTCAGATGTTCAGTGAAATGTTCAACTGCTATTGGGGTAAACGGTGTTAACGGTTCTTTTTAAAAATTTTCTTTTGAAATGATGACTCTTAGCCAAAGCGGTTATCCTTAAAAATGTCGCAGAGATTTTACGCACTATAAGACGCACCCAATATTTTAAGCAATTTAAAAAATGACATTATCACAATTTTTATTACTCGTTTTTGATCGCAATACCAGACTATAAAAAAAATCTTAGTTGCTGGCTTATGTCAATTACAATGTTTAACGAATTAAATAATGAATTTAACTCAAATTATTGCTTTGCTTCACAAAATTTAAAATCAAAAGTCTTATTTAAATGACTTATTTTATTCGTTAAATAAAGATTGTTCAGCACGAATACCGAACGGCAGCAAAATTTCTATAATAATTCCAATGTTGCCAGATATAGGCATCGTATATATTGACATTTTTAAAACTGGCGCAAATTTTAAATCAAATACGTACTGGAGATTTTGGTATTAATTCCGCGTAGGAGAACCATCTGAAATTTTAGAGGCTATTTTTCGAGAAAAAAAACGTGTCTTATAGTCCCGCAAAACACAACAAAACAAAACTTATGATAATATTATCACAAAAAGTTTTGCTAAGTTATCCCCAATTATTAAGTGTTAACTAAATAGCATTTATTATTGCATTATTTTTTTGATAAACAGAAAATTATTTTTAACAAAAATCAAAATTATTACTTTCCCCAATCTTTCAGTGTTTGTGACGCGTATATTGTTGCTTAAAAACTTTGTTGCTACGAACCTAAATTAATCGGAATGTTTAATTCTGAATCACTTTTTAACCAAATTGGTCTAAATTTAAATTTATGTGTAATATGAGTAATAATTATTGTTAGAGGATCAAAACTTAACAGTAAAATTGGAAACAATTTTAGGATTTCAATCATTTTTTTATGGGCGAATCGAGCAAATTTGAATGTAAAATAAACGGTCGAATTATTGATTTAGCTATAATTTATCTACTAACCTGTATATTATGCCCGCCATGCGTCTGCTGGCTAATATGCATCGACTGCGCCTGATTAATCTGTAAAGTGGCGGTGGTATTCCCGCCGCCGGGTCCACTCGGAGGCCGTGGCGGCGTCGCCCCGCTGAAGTTTGGATTCGGCGGCGGCGCCTGTCCGCCGCCATTTCTCCCTGGTAGGTAGCCGGGACTGCCATGACTGCCCGGCGATGGACTGCCGTACGGCGAATACTGCTTCGTGTAGATGCCACCCTTGCGCTTCATATCGTAATCGTTCATCATCATCTCTTGCTTTATCATGTCGGGCGGTTGAGGGAATGATTTTTGGTGCATGGATTGCGGACTGCCGTAGTCGCCGAGCTGGAAGTCGGAGTACGGCGAACGAGAATTGGGTATCGGTTTCGGATTGTAATTCATTTGGTGATTCATTTGGTTCTTATGCTGATGCTGTTCGGCCATCTGCTTAAGTGTTTGAGCTGCGGGACTTTGGAGCTCTGTTTTACCAAAATCGATATTCGAATAATTCATGTTACGTTGCTGATTATTCGTCGCTTTGTTGTCGAATTGTGCGTTAGTGTTATTGTAGCCCTGCTGCGTCATCAACGGACTTTGATTTTGCTGGGGCTTAATTTCGGGAAGCTCCTCCACCTTTAGCTCGTTTTCATTCACCGGTTTATTATCCTCAAAATCGAAGTTAAATTCCGGATAGTTGGTGATGTCGCTGATAAGCTCCTTGAACGCCGGCGACGTGAATATCTCATCGTTGGTATCATCGCCGATCAGTCCCGAAATACCACCGAAACCCATTCCGCCATTCGCTGCGTCTTTTTCCACTGCCGCGACGCATTCCTCCAAATCGGCGAAGTCATTCACCGGCTCCTGCTTGACGCAGTCGACCAAATCGACCGTATTTTTCGTCGTAGTCGTAGTGGTCGTCCCAGTGGTAGATTGTGGCGTCGCCGGATTCGACGACTTCGGCGACGCCACATCGCTCTTCACCGAGGCGTTTGTATGCGCCTTGACCGTCACGTTGGTGGAGATCTGTTGCGGCTGGGAGTTCGCCGCCGACGTGGTGAACTCCAATTGTTGCACGATTTCTACGCTGAACTTTGTAAGACCTTCGGCGCTCTGCTGATGGGTGTTGTGCTGCTGCGTGGTGCATTGGAGTTTCACCGGCGGTTCGTACGCGTCGTGCGGCTCGCCGGGCTCGTGCTCGTCCGCCGGCCGCTTAAGGAACTTTTGTTGCTGCAAAAATAAAATAAAAAAACAAAATATAAAAATCAACGTTCAACACACCGGCTAATTGGTTTGTTATTTTTAACGTCTACCTACGTTGCTGCTGCACGTTAATTAATTGCGCGCTGATTTTTTGCGCGATTGCATCGAGCGTGCGTTCTTTCACTCGCTCTTATTTTTTAAAAAATTAATTAATTAATTAATACACCTAGCGTGCTACTTATTTGCAAATGAACGCATCGAAAACGCCACCGTTTTGCAAATTTAACAAATCGAGAGTTTTTTAAATAAATTATTAAATTGCATTGAATTTTCTAGCATATACCTATATATATAGATATACATATAATATTGTTTTACATTTCAAGGTTTTCACATTAATAAGAAAGTATCGTATGATGATTTTTTGCTTCTACATAGTCATAATAAATACGTTACATTACAATAGCTTTTCGAATCGAGGTTATGTTTGTGAAAGATACCATTTAAAATTTTATACGCGGTGATTGTTGAAATAAATACACGGTTTTCTAGATTGTTTCGCATACCGCTAGAATAATAACAATAATGTGCAATTGATGTGTGTATGGTTGTCTAGCTAACCGGTCGGCATTGGATGCGTTCAGGGCTGGCTCGTCCAAATTTTGCTTGTGTGCAGTAAGAATTTCGCGTTCATGTAAACTCCAACCAAACAACAATGAAAGTTTAAAAATCTATAAACACAGAGAGTTGTATGGAAAATATTAACAACTTTATATTAAATTTTGGGACCCTATTTTCTTGAGATTCAATGGTAAACGTTCAATAAAAAATCCAAAAACTTAAATTTTCTAAGCGATTTTCATGAATTGGTTACTAAGCATCATACAAATTGAACAAAAAAAAAGATTGAAAAGCTTCAAAAATAGACGTTTTGTTATATTTTATAGCAAATTCGATTGGCAAAAGTTCAATAAAAATTTCAAACGCTAACATTTTAAGCGGTTTTCATAGAAAAAACAAATTTTCACTCAAAGGAAATCGCTTATGCAGCACACAAAAATAGCAGAACCTTTTTCATTTTCCAATCAATTTTGAAACTTTCATTTGCACTTTACTTAACATTACAAGATTACCTTCTTTTCTTAAAAAATATGACGTTTTGTTACACTTTATGGCAAAAGTAAAGTAAATCGCTAAAATTTACATTTTCTATCGGTTTTCGTATCAAAAACAACAAATTTTCACATTTTTAAAGACAAATATGATGGAAATGTCTTAAAAAGCAAATAAAACTAGTAAAAACCTTAATTTTCACACATTTTCCAATAAATTTTCGAACTTTTATTGGTACAATTCAATAGATTACTAAATATCAAGAATGGCAAAAATTCAACAACAAAATTGCAAAATCTTTTTCACTAAGAATCGCAAGATTACTTTCTTTTTAAAATCGAGCTAAAATTGGCTAAAAACCGAAAAAATTACTAAGTAATCTTCAAAAATAATCATACTCCAGCAAACTTTCAAAATTTTTCACAAATTTAAATCAATTTATTTCCAATTTCCCCTTAAAATCGCTAAAAGTGATAATAATCATATAATTTCTTAATAAAATCTTGAAGAAAATCGCCCACACAACAAAAATAAAAAAATTTCCCACAATTTCGACATGTTTTGATCAATGTTTGAAAAAGTCTTCATTCAATCTACATACTCTCTTATACTAATAAGAATAAAAACTACTAAAAAGTCAAGAAATAACTGGTACGTAGAAATTAAATAATAATAACATAGGTATTTTGCACACGCCACAAGCCGGCCCTGTACATGTTTTTCTGAAGGTAACCAATAATCGCCAGCTATTTCAAGTCAAAAACTAGAATAAACTAGAGAAAAGTCAACAACAAGCAATATTTTAATAATAAAGTTTGTTAATATTGATTGTATGTATATAGTATAGCAAAAAAAAAATTAAAAATTTCTGTATAAAAATAAAGCATTCTAAATATGTTTCCAGATATAGAAGAGGCAAACAATTTTACGTATTTCTACGTAATAACTTGCTTTGCAATTAAAATTATTGCGAAATTAATAAAATGCACCATTGAATAAACAAAACGACGCAAAATATTAACTCAATTTTTAGTCTGCAATGCCGCCGCCTTCTTTTGGAGCAAAAAAATGTGCAAATTTCATTGAAAGCATAATAAGAAAGTGGATTATTGTAGGTGCTTCTATTAAATTCATTTATAGAGCGAATTTCACTCCATTTTATTTGCGATGCTCGTTTGGCTGTTGGCGCGTACTGGGACGAAGACAACAACAGCCGGCAACGACGATGAAAATGCACCGTTAGGTTAGAAAATGCACAACATTTATATCTAAACTAACTACACCTCTATTAAAACGGTAAAATATTATTACATATTACATACACACACACTGCGACCACTCGCAAACAAAAATACGCTCGTATGTAGCAAATAAAAAGAGAGCGCAATGTGGTGATGATGCTCAACAAATCAAATGAGAAAAACAAAACAACAACAACAAAAACAACATCGACGGCACGAGCAAATTTTGCTTGAAATTGAATTGTTTTGAGAGCCGTGCGGACGGTGGGCTCGGCACACGAAACGGAAATGATGCATTCCAGCATTTCGTAACGCAGCGCAGCAGCGACGAGCACAGCGAAAACAAATGCGTCGTCGTCGTCGTCGTCTGGCTTGATTGAATCGCACAACACCAGAGCACGGCAAAATCACACACTTTCGAAAAGTTGCGGATTGTTGCTTTTGGCTTTTTTTATTTAAAAATAGCTACGATATTTACGTAACAACGAAATGTGTTGGTGTTGGTGCATTGTTTCGCTTTGCTCCATTCATCAAGATGAAAAAAACACAAGCTTATATAACAACAAATAGTTTAAATAAGAATATGCGAAGAGAGAATAATACGTTTTTTTCCTGTTTTGTGGTAATGTAACTCAAATATAGTAACAAGTAGGTACGTCATCACGTTTGTTGTTATCGTCGGTGAAATGTAATGTTGTTGTTGTTGTTGTTATTATGATTGTGTTAAAAAGCTACGCATTGGTGTCACTTACAACGTGCACGCTGCTCTGAATGGTGTCCTGCTGCTTCTTATCCTTGGGCTTCGTCGGTCTTTTCGTCTTCTGGTCGAGATAGCGCTGCTTCAACTGCAACGTATCTTGCAGATTTTGTTCGCAGAGCCCGTTAAACGATTGATCGAAGCGCGGCATGCAATCGCTTTGTCGACGACGATATGACTCGATACGTCTTCGCAACCTACGGCAAGCAAACAGATCGATTAATATAGAGAGAATATATATATATATATATATATACAGTAGATGTATAGGATAGATTGGAAATTAGCGTTATCGTAACGGGCGAGCGCCGAGTGTCGAGCGCACTCGCGTTGAAATCTAGCGCATTTTTCATTGCTCAAACATACACAACGTGACTCATCGGCCCAAACAACATCGTTCTTGCTCCACTTTGCCATGCAGCAAATAAAATCGCTCTAAAACAGCACGATTATTGTTTATTTACTGTTACGTTGTTTGGATGTTGTCGTATGACGTAGCGGGCGATGATTAAAGCACGCATTCCTTATTATTTATACGAATTTTGCAACGTACGCCAAGCATTGCAATTAAAACAAATCAGTCGGCTTCCTTGTTGCGTCATTTCCGCTTTGGGCGTAATGCACATTTTGCGTTTACTTTACAGAAAACACTCTGTATATTTTTTTGTACGTGCGTTATATTGTAAGAAATTATTCTTATTATTGTATAATAAAAGAAAATTTATTCAAAAACGTGTAAGACCGGTTTCTTTCTCATATTTATACGCTTATGTGTACATACATGCATACACACAACAACACACTCATAAGCAAAACAAAATTTGTTTGGTGTAATAATGCAATAACAACGTTGATTACAGGCGGGCGATTTAAATCAGCGCTATCGATTGGCCGATCGCAATCAAAATTTGTTGAATCCTAATTGAATTTGTTGCAGGTCGCCATGGCAACGCACTAATGTGACTACGTGAGATAATGGCGTCGTCGCTCGTCGGCCAGTCAGCCACAGCCAGTGAGCCAAACAATCTGTGCGTGTGCATGCACAATGTGTACCCACCTGTCTACGACAGCCTGTCGCTTCGGCGGGATGACTTCGGGATGCAGCGGCGACAAACCCGGCTGTTGGGGGGCGACAGGGGGCACGCCACCCTCCACACAACCCCCCTGGCCGGAGCCTCCTCGCTCCAGCGTGAAATCACTGCACGAGTTGGAACGTCATTGCAGCGACCACCCGAATAAAGCGATATCTAGTCAGTTCAGCCTCTCAAGAAAAGACACCTCTATCCCTCTGTCCGATTCACGAATGCGATCAATTAGCTTGTGTTGTGTCCATATGCATGTTGATTAGCAATCACTTCCATTAATAATTGAATCGGATGTAAACACTGGACATGTAAAAGTTCACTGCACTTATAACAGGTTGTGCGAGGCGCACGCCAAAATAATTCCTAACCTTGCAGCCAAACAACACCACAACACTCGACGAAAAAAAACCAAAGAGTCGCTATCAATCGTGCAGCGCTAATTAATCGATACGTGATGAATTTAATTAATTAATTCACGCTAATCGCTTCGTGGTCCGTATGAACGTACACTGCACACTGCCGTTTTTTCCACTAGTTCTGGCTGCTCTCCGAGCACAACATTACCGTACAACGGGCTTCTCGCGCTCTACAATACCCGAATGCACAGCGAATCGCACCACGTTTCACCTACACAATGCACGTTTTTATCGTTTTGATTGATTTGATGGACGAAATTTTTGTGATGGCAAACACAAGTCCGGCCAGCTCACTTTCGCTGCAATAACTGATCTGCAGCCATTTTCCATAACAGCGTGCCACTGCTGCCACCTGTCATGGGTTTAAAAATTGTCGCGCGTGCCTCGACTTCGGCCGAATGCGCTCGAACTCACATTTTTATTAATTTCTAATTAATCACTTAAATTCATTAAAAATGGCAATATTTTTATATTAACTAATTCAAATTATTACAGACAATTAATTATATTGTACAATCTAGTTATTAATACGTAAAACCTTGTTGATCATTAACGATGCCAAATCAAAATTTAATCTATGCAACTTTATATACATTTGCGTTGTTAAATAGTAGTACTTAATTTGAAGTTTGAAGTTATTAGTAATCTTATCATTAAAAATAACATAGTGGGCAACCTGGAAATGCTTCCATCCGGTCAACATAATCATTTCTAAATTATTTTATTACATTTTAGTTCATTTTCTTAAATTCTACATAAAATAAAACATTTTCACGTTTGCGCTACAGCAAATTTTGATTTTGAATGATGTTTCGTGTATTTCTTTATAATTATCTTACTTTTCTTGTAGCTACACGTTTTAGCAGTGATTAATTTGAAATTTGACGTGTTTAATAATCATATTATAAAAAAATACAGTGAAGAACTTGAAAGCGCTTCCATCCGGGACATATGTTGGGTTGGCAAGAAAGTAAATGCGTTTTTCAAGTATGATTCAACTCGAGAGGCACTCAAATATCTGACTTATAAACGAATTTAAGACAATTTAGGTGGTTTTCAATCACTGTGTGTAATACATTAAATCTCTCTGCAATCTGTGGAATAATTATATGATGGTCCTCTTCAATTAACACTATGTTTTGATCATAATAACCTTCAGTAGGCCGATCGGAACACTGCCCAACTTTCAATAAAAAATCTCCAGAATGGATTTTTTAAACAAATGCTGACACGTGCGCTTTGATAAAAAATCATCATCATAAACTTCACATATTTTCTTATGGGCCTCAACAGCTTTTTTTTCTTTGCGGAAATAAAATAGTAAAATATGCCAAAAATGTTCATTTTTGCGCTCCATTTTAGAATTAATTCAAGCAAACAGTTTTGAAAGAAATCACAAACCATGAGCTTCAAAAGAAACTTCTATGCAACTAATATCAAATGCTAAAAGGGTGAATTCATTATAAACATGAGTCATTCAAAAAATGCAAAAAGATTTGCTATATGTGAAAAACGCATTTACTTTCTTGCCAACCAAATACATAATCATTTCGAAATAATTATGTTACATTTTTGTTACTTATTTTAAACCAACATTCAATAAAACATTTTTATGTTTGATATGTTATATACTTTCACTTTTGAATGATGTTTCGTGTAATTTATTATGAATATCTTACTTTGTTTAGTGACTACAAGTTTCTTAAATATTTAATTTTACATGAATTCTTTGCGTGTCAATTTTGGCGATTTTCTTTCAATTTTTCTTTGATATTTGCATTTTCCGTTAATTTTTTTCAAGTTTTAATAATCGAAGAGCAGTAAAGGACACTATTTTCATGAAAAGGGCAGAAAATCAAAGAAAAATCGTAAAGAAAATCACAAAACTTTCAGTTGCAAGGAAAAATCTGGCAAAAATGAAATGTTTGAGAAAGGTAAAATACTAAAAAAATAAAAAGGCAATGTTTTTATAAAAAATACAGTGGATTTTCGACATACAAACGAACCAAATGTTTGGACATATATCGAATTGGACGTTTACTAAATTCACTGCATTTTTTAGTTAGAACTATTTGTTCATAAATTTGTTCATAGAATTGCATCATTTGAGTAAAGTCGTATATCAAACTAAAGACGTATATCGAGGTAAATTTTTCTTGTCAAAACAGGTCGTATATCATATTAGGCGTACAACAAGTGGACGTATATTAAGGTTTCACTGTACTGTACAACAAATAGTAAATGTCGTATTTTTCATCACATTTAAACATTTTGGAAGAAATGTTGTTTTGTTTTTTATTAAAATTGCTCAACTATAAAAATGAATGTGTGTCTGTCTGTCTGTCTGTATTCCATAGATTTAAAAACCATACATTCAATTGCCGTGAAATTTTGGGAAGTTGTTTCATGTAGTTCAAAGAAGGTTTCTGGCATATTAAACATTTGAAGAAGACGTTATATTCGAAAAAATATGTTGTTTTGTAAAAATAGTAGGACTGGCAATGTACAGCTGTCAGTGTGACAGAACAAACATTCAAATATTCAAAAATTTACATTTACTTGCAAAAGATCAAATTTATGCCTCCGTACCGACAGGACACAAGTAATGCGACAAATAATTGAATTTAAGACTTTAAAAGCATAGTAAAATTTTAAACAAAAAATTATTCTAATTAATCTTTACTGGGCCAGAGCAACGCGTGGCCAATGCTAGTTTGATATAAAGGTGATTTCAAACTCTCAACGTATCAATGAGAATATAATTCTTAATCAATACATATATGATGCTATTTTAAACTAAACATGTAATTACTTAAAGGCTAAAACATTACATTATAAGCAGCTGGTTTGCATTACCATAACATCGACTCGACCTCATAGCTTCCTTTCGATTTAAATAACCATCATGCGAGCTTATCCGCCAAGCGGTAGTTGTGCCGAAAGCTGTCCGTCATCGTATACGCCGTATATGAATTGTTACTATATGATTTTGGCAGTTTCTTCGACGATGACGTTTCATAATCGAACGTAACCGCATCGTTTTTCGGCGGCTTCAATTGCTCTTTAAGTTCATGTCGATATTTGTACAACTTTGTACAGGCGAGTATGACACTCAACAGCACGGCAAATTCAATCAGTACAATAATTAGTCCAACTGCTAGAAATATAATGTACTGTTGCTTGAACCAATCTTCAAGGTGATCACCACATCCCTTAAAAAAGGCAAATTACTATATTGGAGTAACAGATGAGGGTAATTTGAAAAGTTTCGAGTCTTCTCATCATTTCACAGAATTTTGATTCTTGCGTTTTTATTTTGATAAAGAGTGAAAAGATAGACGAAGGGAAACTTTTTACCGATTTTCATTTTTTCGCGCTTTTTGTGTGATTGTTAGGTTATTATATCCGATTTTTCTCGTGCTTTTACTTCTTTTTTGCAATATTTCGATAAGGAATGAGAAGTCACGGACAAAACGCAAAAATTGTAAAAAACACATGCAAATTAAAAAAAAAATGTTTAAAAAGTGCCAAAACAGAAAATCAGAGCAACAAATTGCACAAAAAAAGACAAAAAGGCTGAAAAGAACAAAAAAATGTTCAAGAAAGGCGAAAAAACATGCGAAAAAAGCGACAAACGCAAAAAATTTAGAGGAAAACGTGAAAAATTATAAAAGAAAAATTACCAGAAAACATGAAAAAAGAGCAAAAACCGCAAAAAAATTAGAGAATAAATGTAAGGAATACAAAGGATGTAAAAAAAGGCAAAAAAGGCAAAAAAGGTTTAGACAGAGAAAAACATTGAGAGAAAAACCTGAAAAATTATGAAAAATACAAAGCATGTAGTAAAAGGAGCAAAAAAAATTTTAAAAACTGCAAAATATGACAGAAGAGAGAAAAACTCATGAATTTGCAAAAAATACAAAGGGGTTGAGAAGAAGAATTTTAAGAAAATGTTCAAAAACTTTGTAACTTTTCAGACCACCTACGCCTTTCAAATTGTTGTCATACTTCCGTATGGCGAAATCCTTGCTGACGATCCGGTTCGAGCGCCTGGCACAGTGACGCATTGATCGGCTTCGGATCTAGATACGAATACACATCATGGTAATTCTCCAACTGGCAGCAGGTGAATGGCACAGCTAGACGTGGTCCCAGCGCTTGCAAACGCCACAAGGACGTGTCATACTCGACAGACGATTGAATTCCGCAACAATTAAACTGTTAATTAATGCATTGATTAATAGTTTTAGGTTATGTCAAAGCAGGCGTGCACCAAGGAGTTGATCTCCTGGGATTGAACTCCCTCTAAGACTCATGTAAAGATGCAAGATTATAAGTTTCCAACTTTTAGGACCTTTTTTGCTGTTTTTTTTACTATTTTTATAATATTTTTGCTGCTTTTTTAGATTTTTTTACAGATTTTTTGGAGCCTTCCCTTACTTAACAAAGTGGAAACAGTGGCAAAAACACAAAAAAGTTGTAAAATCAACATTAAAATCGCGATAGTCGGAAACTTATTACAATCTAAGAGCCATTCCCAAGTCAAATTTCTGGGTGCGCGCCTGTATCGAACTAAACTTACGAAAACTTGGGCTAGATCGATGGCAGCGGTGAATTGCTCCTGACCGGCGGTGCCGTAATTGCGTTGCATTACTTTAATCAGCTCATCCTGGACGATGCCAAGCCCAAGACATTGCGGCCACAGCCATGCGAAGCCATAGACAATGCATTCGCTTACCAATACGGCAAAAATCAAAAGGAAGTACTGCAAATTTGAAGGTTTTTAATTATAGTTAAATTTCATATTTAGTTTGAATGAAATCCCGTTATTCGTATATCTCGTTAGAAATGTGCATGTGGGTCTACTCCCAAATGTTAATTTGTAATCATTTCCATCCTATAATGAAAACATTTTTATACCTTTGAATCTCAAATTTGCTAATTATATCAATATTTTGCGTTTTTGTCGCTTTTTCGCTTCTTTTTCACTTTTTATGTTTTCGCGTTTTTTTGTTATTTGCACGAAATAGAAGCAAAAGAATGCGAAATAATGATCAAGCCAGGTATCCCATTTTCTCGAAATAGGTCCCGCTGAGTTTCACAAACTTTTTTCCCATTTGCACATCTCTAAACGCTTCCCCGCGATTCGGATAGTATCAAGTTCTCGTGACGTAGCCGTATTTGTAGCGTAAAACGGCAGTAACAAGAAAAACAACCAAAAAAGAGAAAACACCTGAAGTTATTCTACTCAATGTTTTATTAATTTGCTACTGAACTGCCTTTTACAACGAAAAGTAACAACTTCTAGTGATGTTGACGTGTTTCTAGCGCGAAACGACAGTAACGAGAAAAATAAACCAAAAAAGAAAAAACACCTGAAGGTATTCTACTCAATATTCGTTAAATTACTACTGAATTGTTTTCTACAAAGGATTATGTATAGAAATTGTAGAGTTCCACTGTACTTACCAAAGTGAGCATCCAAAAGCTATACAAACACGACGCCCAACATCCTAAAATACCCGCTCCAGATAATACTAATCCAGCTGCTGCAAATCCAAGTGCTAAATAATACAATAACGGGTGTGGAAGAGTTGTTAATGGTCCTTGGGATAGTAGGCGTGATAGTAGCACACGTCCAGGATCAAATAAAATAATCATTCCGCCAGATAGTAACGTGCATCCGCACACCTACAAACAGTCGCATTAACGCTAAAACTATGTCACTGATATTGTGTTACTTACCAATAATAGAAAATTTGTAACAGCGAGCAACACCTTGCTGCCGACCAACGATACCATTTTGCTGTCTCGGATGCAAATTATTCACTGCATATCGCGAAATTTGCGCAATGGAAAAAGTAGTATAGAATTGAAATAAACGTGTAATGCCGTTTCGAAATATCTTTTCGTCTAATTATCGAATGTAAAGGTTCTTTGATGAACAATGTAAACATGTATTCTGTGTGGTTGTTGTTTTGTTATACGGATTGATGGAGATCGGGCAGGAAGGAAATTGCAATTAGCAGAGCATGAAGAGCGCGTTGTTGTTTAGTGGGTGCTGCAGGGTGGTGATGGTTGTGAAAACCTAGCGAAGCGTGCCTGAACGAATATTAATTTATTAATTACTTTAAATATATATCTATTTGTAAATTTTAAGTATAAAATCAAATTTGATAAATGTAAATGATGTTGAGCTTTTAAATTTAAATTGTTGCTTGGAATATTGGTTGCATACATCTAAATTTGCATTGATTGCATAAATAATTAATCCGCTATCTCAATGCGCGCATTGATTTTGTATCTTTGTTTGTTTTTAAGTTTACTACGGAACGACTGTTTGTGCAATCAGTATGCATTATGCGGGACTCGAAATGCACAATACTGTAATGACGTACGTTGTAACTTAATTAACATAAAGTTGGTAGTGCAACAACACGTGTGATTCTAACCTAACATTTTCATCACGTAAACATGGGCAAGAAAAAGCGTGGAAAGTGTGTTACAAAAAATGTAGCCGGTCTACAGGAAAAGGAAGAAGTTGTTAAGGCACCACATTCCTTTATTATCCACAAGGGATTGTCAGGCGGCCACGTCGAGCAGCTCACGAAGGACTTTCGACGTGTTATGGAACCATTCACAGCCTCGGCTTTGAAGGTATCTTCTGTTATCCAATGAAATAGCTTTCAATTAACGCAGATTGTTAATTTGTAGGAGCGTAAAGTTAATACAGTGAAGGACTTTGTCCACATCGCCGGCTATTTTCACGTATCCCATTTATGTATCTTTTCACGCACTGAGTTAGGTGTTTATTTCAAAATATGCAAACTACCGAGAGGACCTTCACTTACATTTAAAGTACATAATTTTACGCTGGCTAAAGATGTAATTTCCAGCTTGAAAAAACAGATGGTGATTGAATCATCCTTTAGACACTCGCCACTGCTCGTCCTAAACAGTTTTAGCGGTGAAGGAATGGAAATGCAACTCATGGCATCGATGTTCCAAAATATGTTTCCGAAAATTAATCTACGAGACGTGAATTTAAATGATATACGACGTTGCGTGCTGATGAACTACAATCCAAGCACGAAGGTAATTGATTTTCGACATTACACGATTACAGTGGCGCCTGTAAACATCTCTAAAGCGGTGAAGAAGATTGTACAACGCAAAGTGCCGAATCTGGCGAAATGTCACGACATGAGCGAATTTATTTCAAAGTAAGGTAATTAATCAATTAGTAAAACGTATTAATCAACATTGTATGCTTTAAGGGCAGGATTATTGAGTGATAGCGAGGCGGAGGATGTGAATTCGCACGTCGTTCTGCCGCAAGATATAAAGTCACGCGGGAATATGAAGATGGGTAAATCGTCAATCAAGCTGACGGAATTAGGGCCACGATTAAGCTTGCAATTAATTAAAGTGGAAGACGGTTTACTCGATGGTGACGTTTTGTATCACGATTTGATTTACAAAACGGAGGAGGAGAAGGCGGAGATTAAGCGCAAGCGTGAAGCTAAAAAGTAATGTATAATAACCGTTTGCATTTACATAAATTAATTAAAATTTACTTTAAGGAAACTGAAAGAGAAGCGTAAGAAGGTCCAGGACGATAATAAGAAGCTAAAGGAGAGTAAAAAACAGGAATTGAAGGAAAAATCACTGAAGGGTATGAAAAAACCGCTTGAAACCGATAAGCTACTAAAACAGACGGCGAATGAAGCCGAAACAGAGGTGGTGGACGACGATGCGCAATATTATCGCGAAGAGGTTGGTGCAGAGCCGGAAGGTGATCTTTTCAGCGCGAATCAAACAGGACAAAAGCGACCTGCAAAGGATTTCCAACGATTTAGAAGTAAAAAACCGAAAATGGATACGAACAAAGCAAACAAACCACATCCACCGCGGACTAAGAAAATAGGACGAGAAGAGAAAACCAATGCAAAGAATCGCGACTTCCGCCCAATTGGTGGTGGTAAGAAGACATCGTTCAAGAAAGGCGTTAGAAAATTTGCTAAAACTTAATCGTAATTTAATAATAATTTTTGTTAAGATTACAACAATGTTTGAATTATTCGTGGCGCTTTTGCAGCGTTTGCAGGCGCGCGTGCTCGCGCTCCGCCGCCTTTTTCATGCGCCGCTCTTTGCGCGTTTCCTCACGCGCTTCGTAGTACTTGAAGCGAAAGTCTTTGATTGTACTCGCTTCGCATGCTGCATCACAATCTGCATCATCCACGATCTTTTGATAAGTTAGCAGGCGACGTGACGTGTGCTTGCTGAGGACCTGCTCGCTGTTGTGGACTAATTTAAGGGATGGGTGTTGGGGCAGGCCTTCGTCATGGTAGTCATCCCTAGTGTAAATAATAAATTATTAGTGAGAGGTTCAAAATTAATGTTTAAATGTGGTATAGAACAACAAAACCAAGCAATTTAGAATTCATATAAGGTAGTGAATTTGATTGCATTGCTTATCGTTTATCGTATTGGTTTGCTTATGCGGGTACAGCGGCAACATTCCCATTCTAAGTTTGGGTTTTAGGAAGGCAATCAGTTTAGACAAGCAAGTAGGAAAGAATTATCTTAAGCAGACGTACTATAAGATGCAAACAAAAAATTATGTCGTTTGCGTTTGGCTATCAATATACTATTTCAGGTGTTGTAGAAAAAAACCAATATCGATATCATTTTTTGTTTAAATTATATATCACGGCTGCTTAAGATAGTTCTTCCCTGCTTATTTCTATGTGCGGATCACACCAAAACCCGAATCCAGAATGGGAATTTGGCTCCTGTGCACTAGAAAACCGAAAAGAAGTATATTTGGTTTTTCAAAACCCTACCATATAAACAGTGGGTAACAGTCTCGAATACTTCACATATAATATTCGCAATATTGAAAGCAAAAGAACAGAGGTATAGACTAATAGCAGTTTAGGGGGTCTAGACTCTAGAGCAGTGTTTACCAAACGATGTGCCGCGGCACCTTAGTGTGCCGCGAAATCTTAAGAATTTTTTTAATTTCATAAAAAGGTTGTTAAAATTAATGTGTTTTTCTTATTTTTTTCATAAAAATTTAGCATGTGTGCCATGAAATTTCTGTACTTTAAAAAATGTGTCGCGATAGTAAAAAGATTGAGAATCACTGCTCTAGAGTACTGTCCCCTTTCGTCGGTGTAAAACTTCAAAACCAATGATTTTACTTAGAAAAGACCAGATATATTCCGTCTGTAGACGTATAATATTTTGACTAACGTTGTTATCCACTGCATATAAATATGGCATTCGGCAAATCTTCATCAAACAAGAAATTAATACCTGATTAAGATTACAAGAGTTTCACGTACCTGAAAACGGGAAACCAGCAAACCAAGCGTCCGTTCAACTTCAAATGTTGGGCAGCGAACGACAATAAATCGGAGTAAATATGTGATATGCCATACTCAATCTTGGCAGGAATGTGGGTTTTTAAATGCTCCTCACTGATTGTTTTATCTTTCTTGGTGGTACCAATTCGCTCTGTCGATTCCCTAATTCCGTATGGAGCTGGTAACAAATTAGGCAACTTACATTACACCTATTTCCAGATTTACAGCGTATTTTATTGTTACTTCGTATTCTCTATTACTAATAACAAAAACAAAGGAATTCACTATATAGACTTCCATTAAAATGTGTCAAAACCTTCGCCATACTATAAGTATTATATTTTATGTGACTTTATTATATTTTTCACGAAAAGTAATTTAGATATATCATTTCGACTAAAATAATAATGGAAAGCCTAAATTGCGGAAACAATTAACTTTATAAAAATATTATCAACTCGTGGTAAAAAAAAATGGTCTAAAAGTAACTCAAATCATTGAAAACACTTTTGAGGTTGCGTACATATTTTGAATCGACAAGCATCGAGAATAAAGGTAATGGGTGTAGTAAGAGATATGCTCAATCTTATATGAGCTTTGGAGTGCTCAAATTATCATTCTCAAATTTATTGTGCTACCTTAAGACCCAGCATATCTCTAACTAACCCTACTGTGTGCGCAAGTGCGTTATTCAATGTTCAAGAACTTTATACGCTTCAGCAAAACTAGTCTAGTCTGTTGTCAGGTAATGAATATAATTAATCAAATATCAACGCTGCAATAGTCAATTCATGTGAGACATTCAAAAACATAAGAAAGCGTCTAAACTAAATACAAGTTGAATGAATCATTTGCGGATCAAATAATCAAGAATATTTTGAATTATAATGTTTAATTTGCGTTTATTGGTATTTAATGAATTTGCTCTTCTGACCACCAAGGTCTCATATTATCCTAGCTTTCTACTACCGATGACCTTAGGCTTAGGAGATTGCGATTAGGACACGTGCTATGTAAAAAATGTTTTTATGAGGAATATCTAATTTTGCACTAAGCATAATGGCCTCGCAGAGTCACCTCATGCCATACACCGCCGCAGTCTTCTACGATTTATTTTTTATTTCAAAAAGGTAAAAATGTATGCAATCTCCATACATTGATTTATTATACTCCGTGCGCTGTGGAATTAAATTATATTTTTTCTTTCGTTGCTACTTACGGTCGGTGAGTATTGAGTCGAATATCAAATCCTCGCGCCAACACGGCATCGCGAAATCGTTAACCACCACATCCACATAGTGCTTTTCCAGATTGTATTGTGCCATATTCGACTTGACGCTCTCATCCTTTGCGCGTCGCTAAAAATTCACAGATACAAATTTATTATCATGTCGTCGTTAGTAAATCAAATACATTCTGTTGTATTCTTGATGGACGTGTGCGTGCATGTAACATCAAATAATCAATGTCTGTACCTAGAACGTAACCGCCAAACTGTGCGGCGGCGACCAGTAGCGAACCGCTGCCGACGAATGGATCTAGCACCAAGTCCCCTTCTTGAATCTGCGCTTGATTGGCCATTAGGAGCGATAGTTGCGGGTCCATACTGGTGTTACCGATAAATTTACGCGTTTTCAATGATAAGTGCTTGATCAATTGCCGTAAACCTGTTGCAATCTACTTGAAGTTAATCAAACTGTGATAATTTATTATGCATCAACTTACTAAACGTCCAAAAAACACCTGATAAGGAAGTTCCGGCGGCGTTTTTGGATCTGTCCCGTAATGTTCAATATATTGAAGGCACACATCCGGATTCTTAAGCCGCACTGGTCCTTTGTACGGTAAGTAATCGAACGTCTCAATCTTTGCGACTTTTTCTTGCTGTGTAAAGTGCTTGCAGAATGTTTCAACCTCGATTTTGAATGACTTATCCACTGTTAGATGATTCTCCACAACTTTAAGGTTTTGTTTTAGTATGTCGTGCAGTGATGGTATACTTTGTGCATGTCCCCACAGTTCCAAGCAAGATCGCAATGATACTGAGCGACTTGCTAACTTTTTCACATCGTTGTCGTTCCTAAACTCCACCAGCCAGTATGGTTGCTGCAATTCGTAATTATATTAGTTATTACATTGTTTTAGAGCCAGTTAAATGAAAAGCAAACACTCTCTACAACTTAAACGTAGAATCGTTTAAATAATTTTCAAAAACATTAATATACTCGCATTTATTTCACTTGAATAAGAGACAAACAATTCCAGTTTGGTATAATGGGTTAGGTCGTTGAAGTTCTGCAATCATACATACTTTAAGGTTATTTAAACCAAAGCGGGAATGCTAGAGGGATTAATTTCATTCATTAATACTTCGGTTTTTCAACTCTATTACACTACCTATTTCTTACGCGTTGTCATTAATGCGGTCGTTCAGATTGATTAAAGTAGACCTTATCCCACTGGCAAAATATTTCCCGCATAGATGCTACCGTTAGTGCATTTCAGCCTCTATTTGGGTAAATATTTACATTGCCTTATCATAATGAAATTGACGTCAATTTCATTGACCATGGACCAAGATCATTGTATGATGATGTATGATTTTGCCAATCTCTTCAGTAATTTGGTTATAAATACTCCAACATTTTGATCATTTACAATTTACAAATCTTTAGAGAAACGAAGGAACACATTGGGGTTATTGGATTTATGCGGAGGAAAAAGTGTAAATGTAGTTACGATTGGGAAACGACGTACTTTACCCTTTTTATACGAAACCAGAATTGCAATGTTATTATATTCATCGTACCTAAACCGTTAATAAGCTTATCGAAAGAATTTTCATTCCACCAAGGCCTACTTATGTTTCACAGCGATGTTTAGATCTATTAATTTTTGCCACAAATAACGCAAATGTTATTGAACACATAATACAACTAGTTGTTGATTTTAGCAATAATACAAGAATAACAACAAATGAAAGCTGGAATTGATCATCTCACTTTTCAGAGGAATAAATGTACTAACGTTTTTAGTTAATAACTAAGAAAAAAAATCTTTCCATGTTCATGTTGTAGTGTTCGATTTTCATTTGACTGACCCTAGTAATTCAGACTGTTTTCATACAATTTCGGTTGGTTTTTCAGTGTATTTCATTGGAATTTTCATCATGGCAAGGAGCGATTCAATTTCCTAAGATCATTGAATTATTTAATGATTAAATACATTGAATATACTTTAAATAATTACTTGAAAGCGAAACTCAACATGCTCCTGTGCAAACCACAATAAATATCGTTTCCAATTTAAACTGTTCATGGTTTGCGTGTGCACCATTGAAACTAACCTAAAAATTCACAAGAAACGTGTTATTTTCTGTAGAATATAAATGAAAAAGATTGAAATGAATTAAACTTGCTGCATTTCTGATCGAATTGTTTATTGATCATTCACAGATATTGCATATTAATTACATTAATCTACAAAACATCACACATTTAGAAAAATATCGATCGGTGGTTATTGGCAAGTGTAGTGCAACATTCGGATTTCTGATTAATTGATGCAGACATATAGCTTTATATAATTATGTGGGCAACATTTAATTATATATTTCAACATCAACATACAATATGTAATGGATAAAATCTGTTAAAATAGTTTTTTTAATTTAATATTTTGCGAAATGATGGGTGTGTCTCGTTTGGCCTAAAATCCACTCCAACATAAGGCGGTTTTTGATAATCAGGTAACATCTTTTATTAAGCTAGGCTATATTTAAGAAAAAACATTTAGAAAAATATCAATATCGGAGGCATTTTCGCCGTCGCCACATCTTCAACATCCTATACTATTGGATGAGATCCTTGTCGTCGAAGTGCTTGCTGCGTAGATGCGAGCGCAACGTATCGCTGCGGCTGTACGTCGCCGGGCAGTACGGGCAGCAGGAGCGTGCCTGCGTATGGGAGTGATAGTGATGCCAACGGTTGGTCACCTCTTTACTGCAGGTGCGGCAGCGCCACATCGACGCATTGGTGCTCGACGGATCGAACATGTTGCTGTAGGACAGCTGGTACTCGGCGTAGTAATCTAAAAAAGACAAAAATGAAAAGGAATTAATTCGATCATGAATCAGATTTTTTGCAGGCTGGGTCCAATCAGTAATCATCACAACATATTAGCAATAAATTTATTATTATAGACATTCTGCTTGACATAATTAAATATATAATTTCATTATAATTAATATAAATCAAAATGCTTATTTGTTTTTTATGGAATAAATACCCTGATGATTATTAATTTATATTATGATATAGATATATAATATATATTTTTTTTCATTTACATTAATCATCTATTATTTTTTATGATTTGCACCAATTATTATTTATTTTACAATCCAATTATTATATAAATATAATATAAAATACGAGCGCTATTTACAATAAATGATTAGATTAGATTAGATTGTTTTCTCATCATCATCGGCAATAAATTCTTTTTAAATTGTCGATTTGATCAAATTGCACATGCATTTCGCTTTGGTAACTTTACTGTTTGGTTTGGCATTGATGTCACAATTCATTTCTCTAATAGGTAATAAAACGCGCTAAAGTCACTAAAAACTAAAATTAAAAAGAAAACGGCATTCACAAGTTTTATTATTGATTGGCAATGCAGTCTCATCAGACTATTTTTGATGACTAGATCGTTGGTAGTAATATTTGGTAGATTAGCGTGTGAATAAAGCTTGTCAATGCGTTTTGTTGCTTTTTTGCATAAACCCTTACTAATTGAACGTAATAAGCTAACAACTAAAATTATTTGTTCGTCATTTCGTCAAAGCGCAGCCGTCGCTCACCCAACAATGAGGTAGTAGTTCATTTAATAGTTATTAGAAAAACAAGAGAAGAATAGAAATAATAAAGAAGAAAGAAAATAAAAACGCTGGCCCCATTCCCTACTAATTAATATGGCACGAAATCAAACGGTCAATGAATCTTCCTGCTGACGTCGGTTCTGTTAAGCGATTGCTGGCTAAGCAACCATTGGATGCTTGGTTCGCATATGTAAGAGTAACGTGTCGCTGCGTGTGTACACCGCCGGACAGTGCGAACAGGAATATTGGCCGGGAAAGTGTACATAATAGTGATTGCGTGTATTGCTAACAATCTTTCCACAGAGCACACACCGTCGTCGCTCGTCCATCGCCCCAACGCGTTCAAACAGCTGTGATACCTTGTAGCATTTACTATCTGCAACATAATTGTTCAATCATTAGTACAATCATTCATGGAAAGCAAGCGATCTATCTATTTGATGACTTTATAATAAATGGCAAATTACCGTTTTGGATGGCATTGTCCATGCGCTAAAATATGGGAATAGTAAAGCAAATATTGAAAAAACACAATCATTTCGTTTTTGTTTAATTATTTGATAATAATTCGATAAAAATAATAAAAAAAGACGCTTATAAATTATTTTGTATATTATATATGTATATAATTTTTCATTTCATTCATGTAAAAACACAATAATAAATGCAATCAATCTCAAATTGCGCCTAATTAATTATTAGATATATTATTAGAATAAAAATAATACAATTTTTATTTTATTATTATTATATAATATATAATAGTTTCTTTTAAATTTAATGTCAATATTGTATACAATAATAATAATTAATAATAATATAATATATATTTATAAAATGTAAGTAAACAAATATATTATCAATAGGACTTTCTTCAATTCATTTAAATATTTTTAATATTCCATTTAATAATTTTTTTTAATAGTTTGTAAATAGTAGTGAGCATTTGTTCAGTTTTTTTCAACCAAAAAAATAATAAATTGTTCTTAATTAATTAATTAACAAAATAATAAAGAAAACAATATTAAAAAAAACAAAAAAAACTTATTTACTTAATTAATTAATCATTATTATAACCGCAACCATTTTCATTTTTTGTTTAAATATAATAAAATTTAGCAATTCTTTTCTCGATTGATTATAAAACAAGGAAAATATAAATTAATAACAAGTATCAATAAGTATTAATATTAATAATAACATTATTTGTTGCTTTTTTGCTGTTTTTTTGTTTTAAATTATCGTATAATAAGAAAAAGTACATATTGCACATTTTGCACACAAATACAATTTAGTTTTTTAGTTTTAAAAATTTTAGCACCTTCCTTCAATATTTTATATATATCACAATCATTTATATATTTATTTAATAAAGTATAGTGTTGTGTAGTACATCATACCCATTATTTTTTTTAAAAGCCAATTATAATATTATATAGCAAAAATCCACGCACCATTTCTTTTAAATTAAGGTACTGCTTTTGTCATCAATAAAAAATCTAGCTACAGATAAATATAAATAGAACTCTCCAATAAAATAATAAAAAACAAAATAATATTTGACCTTTAGAAGGTCGCCTAGTATTTAATAATAATAATAATAATAATATAAAAATTGAGATTTCCTACTAAATAAAAATAATAAACTACTAAATAGTTAAGAAATATTAAATGAGGTATAAATTTCTTTATAATATTAATAATATAAAATTAAAATTGCACTTTTTTATATATTATTGTATAATATATATAGTATTCTTCTTTTTTTAAATATATTTAAGTTAGTTTGGCAATAGTTACAGGATTAATTAATCGTTCAATTCAATTAATTAAAAAATAAATGATTGACTATTTTTGCTCGAATAAAGGACGGTTAAAACGCCTATCTATCGGTTTTGGTTAATTTATGCATGAAAAACATCACAGTGTAGTGTACAAAAATTTTGATTTGATGCTTTCGTTTAAATTGTATTGCATACTAGTAAGTACGATTAATCGAATAAGTTTGACTTAATAATAATAGAAAATAAGTAAGGTACTCTCTTTGCAAATATTAAAAATAATTAAAAACATAATGATCAATTCTTGTTATGTCGTCGTTATGATGAGAAATAATAGCGCAAATGATAGTAATGTAGCAGCTGCTGGAGTAGCATTAATCAATCGTTCGCCGAATCGCCGCTATTCGTGTACAATTGCGACGGATGGGAGGATTGTGTCGTTGGGGGTGGCGGATCGAATTTTCTCGTGTCCGGATTGTATCTTGGATGCTTGAATTTGCAGTGCGTGCGCAGATTGTCGCTGCGTGTATACGTCGCCCGACACAACGGACACTCGAACCGGCCCGGAAAATGGACGTGATAGTGGTTCCGAATGTGGGTCACTATTTTGCCGCACAGTTTACATCTATGCAGGTTACATCCGCCTGGCAGCTTGTCGAATGTAAGTCGCATGTGCCAGGCTTTTGAACCTGCAACACATCAAAGAAAACAAACTAAATGTTTTATTACGTTCAAAACAAACATAAACATAACAAAAAGAAAAACATAATCATCACTTCTTCGCCGCAGCCGATCACTCGCCTCAATCAGAACACCAACTATTTGCTAAATAACATTTTCATACGTTTAACACATACCACCTATATCATCCAAAAATTTGCACATCTTATCTGCTTGCAAGCCAAAAATATTTTGCATATTTTTCCAATTGAAAACGTACTAACAATTTAACAACAAACAAACTATGTATGTATAAATATTATTGTCGCTTCCAATTGGAATTTATTCTTTGTTTGATTTTTAGCTGCACAATGTACAAAATGTTGCAATTTTTGAATGGTCTGCGGCATAAAACAACATGAAAATGAAAGCAAATTATTGGTCCTTATCGAGTAGAAATCACAGCCCACGGAAATATTATTATTATTTAATACGCTGCGTTTAAAATACAAAGCGCAATTTTTAAACGTAGTGTATTATTGAGTAATAATAAGCCACCAAAACCCATTTTTTTGTGTAAATAAAAAGCGAAACTTAAATAAAATAAAAAGTAAAATAATAAAATTATTTACATTAATTTTTAATTGTTTGTGCGCGCGGCGCTTTAACGATTAATTAATTAAATAAAGATGATAAAGTAAATTAGTGACAGCAGAATAGTGACAGTGCAATTACCCCAATAATAAAATAAACAAGAGAGTATTAATTGATAATTAAGAAATGATTAGCTGAGCAAAAAATAATAAATTGGTTGTTGCATTTTATTTTTTGGTCGTTTTTATTATTTTTGTTGTTGAATTGAGTAATAATATTATCATTAATAAAACATATTTTTAGTTTTAGAGGAAACTAATGTCGTGTTGTGACGTGATCGCGCCGTGTTTGAGCTTAATGTGCACTTTCATATTGTCTTTCCTCGTGAACGTCTGAAGGCACATCGGGCACGTGTTCGTTTGCGGCTTGTGTATGGCGGAATGGTGCCACCGATTGCTGACGGTCTTGCCACACAGTTTGCATTGATACAGCGGCGGTATATCGGCAATCTTATCAAACATGTAGCAATAATCCTGCGAGGTGGTCGGTGCCGGTGTGAGCTTGGCGCACGATGGTTGTCCTCCATATCCAGGTTTTACAGCTGGAACAGAAGGCCAACCATCAGGTCCGACACCAAACGCATCGCAACTTACTCGCATCTTCATTTACAGATCGTCGACAAGCATGCAACTCTTACCTACAATCTGTAAATGGCGAAGTTTACGTACGTACTTAGAGTAGATACAACAATACATGCTCATGTCTTTGCTAAACAACATGTTGGATAAATTTACATGTTATGTAAGATAAATTCACTATTCATCTTCGTGATAGTAATATTCAAATTGTTATTACAAATTTACTCTTTTTAATTACATCTTGAACCACTATATCTAACAAATCTCTTTATTGGTTGTACTTGAGACTATTCCACCTTATTCCCCCACCTATTACGTTTAAGTGTACATCTTATAAAAAAATATGCCGTTCGTATATTACAAATTACGCCCTTCTTATTGGAGTTACATATTAACTTCATTCAAAACACAAAGTAAGGTTAAATAACCCACACACATTACTGTAGGTAGAGCATTTTTTAGGAAAAAGCTAAAATAACTAGTTAAATTATGGTGTTAAAGAGGCCATTTTCTAAAAAGAACGCTCTGTAGCAGCAGTGTACGTGTGATATTTATATCACTTTACTTTGTTTTATAGGCAATACGTGAAATGCGTACAAAACCCAAAAAGGTAGACGATGGTTATAAAAATTCATCTAGAATTGCGTAGGATTTGTTATCAATTTGCGTAAATTTTTGCCATGCAATTCGCATTAATAACAAAAAAATCTACGAAATTCGACAATCCCAAGCCGTATATCTGGTGTTTTCTACGCAATTCACAAATCGCCGTTTTATTAACGTAGTTAATATTTTTAACAATAAGGAGGTCATCTGTAATATGCAAATTATTTTCCCGCAAGATGTATATTGATACGTAAAGGGATGAGAGGGAAAATCAGGTAAAACATCCATAAAAATATTTCTTATTTAGGACATATTTGCAAAATTGGAAGCCCATTTAGCAATAATTGCAAAATTATGGTAATGAGCTAAAAAACGCTCATAATTATGCAATTATATCATAAAAAATTGAGAGTACAAGTTAACCAAAGTAAGCATTTGTTAAATGTGGTTTTTAACATGCAATTATAATACGAATAGATAAATGTAAATGAACAATTTACAATAATGAATTAAACTCTGAAACATAGGATCATTTATCATCACCATCAGCAGACAAATGTAATATCATTTTGAATAACATGTAAATTTACAGCAACATCTACATCAAAATATCTCTTTAATCGTTCTTATTTATTAGTAGTATGAACTAAATAACACTGAATCAAATCAAAATAAATAATTAAAAAATAAAACTGAACCAAAAAGACACATTAATTAATTATACAATAATAGTAATAATAAGATAAATAAATTATACTCACTGCGTTTTTTATATATGATATTATATAAATTATTTAATAAATTATAAATTGAATTAATTGAATGCGTTAAAATTGTGCTTAAAATTGTATTTACTACACTATACTATTATCATTATGCCATTTGTAGTTCAACACTCCCGTTTATTATTAGATGAAATTTACTTTCAATTAATCGGCGATTAATGAATTATTAATAAAACATCAACCAAATATAAATAAATAAATAAAGTAGGAAAATCCAGCAAAACAGTTGGATTATTTGATAAATAAAGAAATGATTAATAAGTAGAAATTGTGGGGAGGAGAAAAAAGCGTTTTAAAAACACATACATGTATAGAAAATAATGTGCGACGACAAAGCGCATTGCCGCTTCATCACACAATAAATAAACAAACAAAAACTGAATAAAAAAGAAAAATAAAAAATAACTAAAAACCAACCGAAAGCAAATTGGTTATTGTTAAAAAAATTAACGATAAATAAACATGAAAATCAAGATCGCTTGTTTAAACGCCACTTCGTCCAACTTACCATCAATCGTTTCCGTCACATCGGGTGCTGGGATGATCGGCGGCGTCGATTCCGACTCTGAATGTTCTGACAGCGTATGCGTTGAGAGTATATCATCGGGATGAACACTTAAACTTCCACCCTAAAAGCAAACGTTAAACGCGATTAGTTGTTGCGCACACACATAGATATACACATGCATACATACATACATACACGCTGTTGCGCTTTTTTAATAAGCATAACAATTAAATACTTCCTTATTTAGTAATCGGTCGACGAGTGCACAATATTAATTTTGCGCAATGCGCGCCAACCACAGTTAAGTTATTAAAGTGCTTCATGCTATTTACTTAAGTAATGAAAATTAATAATACACGTCGTGGCAGCAGCAGCATAAAGGCAGCTAATTAAACAATTCGAGAAGGAATGTAAGATTATTCGAAATGTTTCGATTCGAAATAATTGCGCGCATTGAGCAGCTGTTTATTGTGTTGTGAGGTAATCGGCTTGGATTGAATTACTATGATTTTTAATTTTTTTAATATCGTAATGCGATACAACGATTTTATCAATAAATTGTAAAAAAGAATGTTATAGTTAGATGAAGTATTGTTAATAATTAGGTATAAATGCACAATAGATGTAATTTTTATTCCGATTATTAAACGGTTTAATCACTTACGGTTTGCAAAGCCTCAGACATGGAGTGATAAGAATCGACATGTGGACTATCTTGTGCGATTTCTTGTTTAACTAACGGTGACGAGACGCGCATATCTTCCGGACTGTCTAAATCTTTATCAGACGCTGGATGATTTTGAACCTTTGGTATCGTTTTGTAGTTGCTTGTCGCCTAAACGAATAAAATATCATATAACCAAAAATGAATTAATCGCGAACATGATATATAGGTATCATATTATTAAAATAAATATAAATAAATAATGATAAAATGAAATTGAACTCACCTGAGAATCATTATATCTATCACTTGTATTCGATGTCGTATCACAGTTGCTTGATTTTCGTTTACGTTTCTCATTAAGGAGCGGCGGCGGCGATTCCTGCTCGCCGAGCGACCGCTCGCGTTTTGGCACACCGCAGTCCGGCTGTTCGCCCGACGCCTTATTATTCAACGAGTTGTTATCGGTGAGACCGCGTATCTGCAACGCCTCGGCTGTTTTCAGGAACATCGGCAGCAAATTTTGCGACACGTTCACCTCGCCCTTGTACATGAAGTCGAGCAGCGCCTTCATTTCGACGTAGTTCACGTCCTTCAAATAGATGATCGGATGCGGATGCGTGTTTTTAATCAGTAACATCTCAAAGTATGGGCTGCACGCGCTGAGGATCGTTTGATGGGCGCGCAACATCTCACCATCGCACGCCAACGTCACATCGCAAAGGGCTTGACGACGCAGCAGGCTGATTAGCACATCAGTCAGATTCGTTGGATGGTTGTTCCAACGCAAACAAAATTGCTGATCCATTTTTATATATTTTGTTTTTTTTATTCACTTAACGCACTCGCTAAATTAGTAATTTACCTGTTGACAAATAATAAAACGAGCAACACTGTATTACTAGATTATACACATCGGATCGTTTCTAATAAAATAACAATAATGTTGCAGCTAAGATACAGCTACAGAAAATAGAGTTGTTGACCTAAAACTGTATTGAGCCAAAATACAGTTAGCTATATTCAAGAGCGAGAAATATTTATGTATGAATGCAATGCTGTGTAAAAAATCTCCCAGCTCGCAATTCAACAAAGCCCTCTAAGCGCCCTCTAAAAAAAACGCACATATACAAAATCATACTGTGCGTTGTCGTAATTGGACTTTGCATTGCCCTTAAAAGTACAAACTTACCATGTGAACGAATTGCGTATGAATTTCGCTGAAAAACGGTGCACAAATTCAATCACACAACAATCAACGAACGCACCAAATCGATAAAAATACAAATCGCACAGTTTCGTACGCTTGGAAAGCGTTCAAATTGCTAATTAAACGTTTAAATTTCGACGACACGACGTTGTTCTAGTACTGACCGCCATTGTGATTTTTAGTTCGTTTCGTCGTTTTTTTCTCTCACACAGCGCTCGCCAGCTGCCTTTCAATCGCCTCTTTAGATTTGCATTTTTATTCCATTCCACCAAATTATAATTAATTAATCGCTTAATAAATTAAACAATTAGCACGCATTGAACACGATTTAGCGCGGATATTAACTCAATTATTAATAATATTAACAAATATTTACCTTTTTTTCACGTATTAATTTTTACACAACGCCACCCATCAGAAGACATCCCAAATAGATGGGCAAGTGGAACTGTCATTCGCATTTGTCGCAAGTTTGCATGATTCGATTATAGAAATTGATTCATTTGTTATCGCATGCATTATTTCGCCAAAATAGCGCAAATTCTTTATAAAATTCTTATAATTATTACATCAACAACTTCATTATATATTGCCGCTTGGTGGGTTGCATAGGTCGCGTGTCTGCTTCTGAATTTAAGTGAGCGGCAAATTCAAATTTCATAAATTGTTCGCATGCATGATCGTTTTCGCTTGATAAAGAAGAAAAGGGCATGCATTAATCGAGTTTACCTTCTTGCTGTAAGTGACATGTATGCTTTACCTCGGTCTGAATCTTGCCTGGCAACCACACTCAATCACTTCTGATAATCAGCGTCGCACTGATCGTTTCCAACTAGAGTAAGTGCATCCAGCGAAATTGTGTTATTAGTTTGGTCGAGAGAGGGTTGCATTTGGCCGCGTCGGGCATGTGCAATAATAATATTATGCAGCCGGTGAACGAAACCCCACATTTAATTCGTCATGTCAATTTGAATTGCGTTTTCGTTACCACCTACTTTTCCGCTATAGCAACGCGCGAACGGCAACAGGTTCGCATTACGTTCCGACGCAATCCAATCCAATGATAAATATTTGCCCGGTGGTGAGCATTACATGATTAACGTCCTGTCGACGCTTTAATCACCCTCCACTAGTTCACTACCTAGAAATCGGCAGGTTTCATCCACATCAAGATGTAATTTACATTTGGCAGTTTATAACAACTGTATATTCCTTATCACAGACATTGGTAATTTGCTAATAATTATTTTTGGTTGTTACAATGTCTCCTTTGCTACTTGATAACTTGTATTGGGAGTAATATTATTTTACTGTAAGTAAATCTTTAGGTTCAAAACCAGTCAATTTTTCTCAATTTTCGTTGAGCTTCTATTTATCGCAGCGTTACCTTTAATATTATGGTTAGGTTTAGTAAA
This sequence comes from Adinopsis sp. GC000173, assembly GCA_030264715.1. NCBI lineage: Eukaryota > Metazoa > Arthropoda > Insecta > Coleoptera > Staphylinidae > Adinopsis > Adinopsis sp. GC000173. The sequence continues at coordinate 28,643 of JARJDW010016994.1, read as the reverse complement.
TAGATAAACTACTGATTTCTGATTTTAATTTATATTTGGTTTTTACCATTTCTTTCGTATAGATTAAAATGTGTAAAGGTCTCTACTTTTATCGTCATTTCATAACAGTTTTCACTAACTGAAATTTGCTTCGAGTGATTCTTCCCAAGATACTACAATACTTTGTTGCATATATGTTTAACTAAATTATCTTACAGACGGCGGGAGTTATAAAATTTTAGTCTCAATTTTATATTCGCTTGAATTTATCTTAGTTTTGTTTAGAAGTAAGTATTAAGATGAATGTTGGCAGCATCCAATGTTACTAAATAGCTCATTTCTGATTTTAAACGCTTCTACCTGGTTAACATTTAATAATATGTGGTTTTTAGGTAAACAAATTGTCATTTTATAAAAGTTTTTGTTTCCATGGCTTTTTTTTCAAGTAAATAATATTTGTTTCCTTTCTTCGTAGTCTGTTAATGGGTAATGTTTAACGTTTTTAGAAAAATTACCTCCTCAAGTTACCACCTTTGATATATTTAGTACTTATAGAGCTACAAATGCTTGGTTTTCATATTAGACAGTTCAAAATTTTCTATACGCTTCGATTTATCAGCAATTTTTACAAATATTGTGGCTTTTGGTAGCTTCAGTTATGCTAGATTGCTGGTTTCTCTCTTACACAGGTTAATATCCATTAATGTTACATTTTAACTGCGTTGGGATTATGAAGCGATTGTCATTTTATATCAGTTTTCATTTTAATCTGACTTTTCGAGGATCAAACTAGTCTCTTTTCATTGAAATCTATTAATGGATGATGTTTAGCACCATATTATCTAGTTTCCCTCTTTGATCTAGACTAGGAGTTTAAATTCCTCATTTTTATATCAATTACTATTTACCCTTCTAACTGCTTCAATATATCACAGCGTTGCCTACAAATATTATGTTGGATGTTCGTAGTTATTAGCTTCCAATATTGCTTAATTATCCATTTCTCGCCATAATTTACATTTGGAAGTTGCCATCTGACTTTTACAAGTTAGAATCTTTCAGTTTTCACTTGCTTAGCTTTTTCTATGACAAAGAAAACAACATAATCGACGTGTAGTCTATAAACAGATCCTAATAAGTGTATTTAATTATAATTTGCTCATTCCTTAATATGAATAAATATTAGATGTTGCATCGTCTTCGCTGCTACTAACTACTAATTTGTTTTAAGTATTGTAATAAACTTAACATCAGTAGTTGCAAATTCAAGTTTTTATATCAGCCACAGGTTTTTAATTTTTTTATCAGCTTCAATTTATCGAAACTTTACCTACAAGCATTGTTATGATTATAGTATACTAACGATTCATGGCTAAGGGTTAAATTTGCAAGTTGCCCTGCCTTACATAAATTAAATTACATTCGGTTTTTACCTATTTAGTTCTTAATCATTATCATTTCTTATCAGATTTCGCTTTGACGTGACTTTTTCCGCGATAACAATACATGTTTTGTTACGTTGTAATCTGCAAATGGATAATATTCACTTGAATTATCTTCTCATATTTCCATCTTTGATGTTGGCGGGATTCGTATAAGTTGCAATTCTCGCGACGTGTCAAACTAGCCAGCGGTGCCTCAAATCGCCAAGTCAATTAAAAAAGTGCAGCTCCGAACGCAATTTCCTGTTACTATGCATTTTTTCTCCAACTGAGTGTGTGTTTGTGTGTGCGTTCGCCGCGAAATTGATTCGTTCGCTTGATTGCATAGAGACCGAGCGCTCCTGCTCGGCGGAGGCAATTTGATGCGTGCGTGATAAACATCCACTTCTTCCAGCTTATTTTGGTATTATTTACATTGCGAATGGGCATGGTAACAGCACGGTATGCATCGATCGATCGTTTAATTGATTCCATGATGACAGTCGGCTAGCTAAAATCGCGCGCAAAACAAAAACACATAGTAAGTAGCACCAGTTGCCTACTTACCGATTTTGAGTCTAGTAAATAACGCTTTTGCGTATTGATTTTCATAGCATGGCTGTTGTTAATTGACGATTTATGTTACTTAATATGTGCAATGTATAGATTGTAGTAATCATATCTGTTTTTCATGGAAACTTTTTAGATGGAAAAAATGAGGTTAGGAAAACACACACGTAGCGTAAGTTGCATATTTCTTGCCGATTTTGAGTCAAGTTAATTGGACTTTTACGTATTGATTTTTATAGATTGGAAGTTATTCATTAAAGATTTATGTTGCTTAATATCTGCGATGTAGAGATTGTGCTAACCGTATCTGGTTTATATGGATACTTCATAGATGGAAAAACTTAGCGTAAGTAGCACCACTATGAGTTACTTATTTCTTATCAACTTTGAGTCCAGTTAATTGGAAATTATTCATTAACGATTCAAATCAATCAATAACGATTTATGTTGCTTAATATTTGCAATGTATAGATTGTGCTATTCGTAACACTTTTATATGGAAACGTAATAAACGGAAAAAGTGAGGTTAGGAATGATTCTGTCATCACATTGACGGTGAGTTATTTTAACGATTATGGCATTTTATTTACACAAAATGACAATACTATGCGTACTAGATAATAGAAAACACATTCATTCGCAATCACATTCAGTCGAGGGGGTATAATAATATAAATAAATTAATTAATAAATTGGTGGGTAGTTAATTTTCATCACTCATCATCGCTGCCATGCTGGCTTCGTGCGCCATCTGCATAAGCTTTTTCTGTTCTTCGCGCGATAGCTGATCGGCGTCGTCCTCCTCCTCTTCCTCCATGGCTTCATCGCTATCATCGGGCGTTTGTTTCGTCTCGTCACTACCTTCGCTTGACTTATCATCTTTCGCTTTCTTGCGCTCGTTGCGCATCTTCTCCTCCATCTCTTTGAATTTTAACGCCAGATACCTGTTGAAGGAATGTAATGTAGTAATGTGTAACACGTGTGTTTTAGCATAATTGAAGCGTACTTATCCACCAACGGGCCGCTGTAATCTTCGGGGAATTTCGGCGATAGGGGTAGGATGTATTTGTATAGGCGTTCATTCAGCACGTACAATTGCGGCGTGTTGGCACATTTCACGTTGTACCACCAGTCGCAGGTGAGCGCAACCTGACTGAAAATCGTGCCATTCGGGCAGAGGAACGACGCCTGGCCGCCGTTCAAATCACAATAATGCCAAACCTACAAAAAGAATGACAAAAATTATATACATATTATGTTTAACAGGAATATACTAACTCGAATATGCTAAAATGACTAGACTTTTAGACAACAATTATGTTCATAGATTTATATCCAAGTGAAAAGTCTCATATTACAAGCATTTGCTATATAATATATGAATATTATTTTAGGCACAACTGATCAAATATAAAATAATGATAAAAAATGTTTAAAGATGTTTTAAAAATGTCTAAATTTATATCACTGGCCAGAATTTTAAGAAAAATCTTTGGTTTCTTTCATATGAATTTAAGATTTTTGTCTTCATATTTCATGTTTTGGATTCATTGTGTGTTTGTTTACTTATATTCAAGTGAAGGGTCTCACCTTCCATGCATTTTCAATGCAAACTAGGAATTTTATTTTGGGTGTGTTTAAACAAACATTGAAACATTTGAAAGTATAGTAAATATTGTTCAACTTTTTAAAAAATGTTTCAGTGTGGCCGAATATTTATTAGATTTTCTATTATTTAATGCTTAATTAAAATTTTTAGCGAAATATAGTGTATATTAGCAATTTTTTAAAGTACTTGTGCCCTTGTTTGAGAATATCCTAAAATTGCTTTTTGGAAATTGCACTTTAGGAGTGGTTTATATTTGTTCAGTTATGTCTAAGTAAAGCTCCGCACTGTGTATGTATTTTAATGTAAAGTAAGAAGTTTGTTTTAGATCTTGCTGAGTAAACTTAAAATTATTTAGTGATTGTGAAATATATGGTGTCAATAGAGATATGAAATCAAGTATCGTTGGTCTCTATGTTAAAATGCGTACACGATTTTTAATGGAATTATTTCAAAGATAATTACTGTATAAATTTTCATCTAATAATAATTTTCTTTGACTTACTTGGCAGTGTGTATCAGGATCACCAAAGAATCCTTTATACCGCTGTGTTTTGCAGCTGAAACTCGTCGGCGGAATACTACTCAGCGCTGGATAATCAACGCCGGGCACGCCCGGCGTTCCACCCTCCTCATCATCCTGCTCGCCGCTCATCTGCATCACGTTCGCCGGCATGAACGGACGATGATGCTCTGCTTCATTATCCTCCTCGTCGTAATCGCCGGACTCGTCGGCGACGATGATCGGCCGAAGTTTCGGCTGATGGTGATGCTGTGGCGCTTTTTTCAGCGAGCTGAGAATCTTCACCAGCGTACGAATACTGTTGTCGATGTTGTCTGGTGTTAGTGTGTGTGGGAGTGCGTTTGTGTCCTGCAACTTTTTCAGCAAGAGCGCCAGCGAGTTTGGTTGCTCTTCGACGCGCGGCGGTAGAAAACTTAGTAAACCGCCGCTTGCTTGCGTCTTGTGTGGTTTGAGTATGTATATCTGCTGTTGATGTTGTTGTTGCTGTTCGCGCTGTTTCTTGATGACGTCCAGCTGGCTGTGGTCGTGCAGGTATTGTTGGTGCTCCTCGTCGGTTATTGGCTGGACGTGGTCCTGATGGATCGGCAACTTTTCCGCTTGCGACTGCTGTTTGTAACCGCCATCGGGGTAGTTTTTGTTGAAGTAGTATGCGGTTTGCGGTTGGGCGTATTTCAATTGCGAGAGCTGATCGTAGATTGTGCTGTAATTTGGTTGGGTGCGTTTATCGTCTTCATCCTCATCGTCATATCCACCGCGAATTGGCACAAATGGTCCGGGCAGCGCATTGCTATCCAAAAATGGTGTAATTTTTCCATTAGCTATGGGTTGATCAATAAGCACCGGCTTTTTCGGTGTGACAATCAGCTTAATTACATGATTATCAAGTTGATTTACATAAATCGGCTGTTTTAGCTTTGGCTGATTATGTATATAAACAGTTTTTGGTGGTTGATCGACATAGATTGGCGCTTTTGTAGGTTGCTCAATGTATAATGGCGTTTTCGTTTGTTGATCGATGTATAGTGGCGTTTTTGGCGTCGGATTTTGTATGTAAATCGATTGTTTTAGCGGTTGCTCATTGATGTATACCTGTTTGGCTGGTTGGTTTTGCACGTAGATTGGCTGATCGATGTAGATCGGTTTACCGGCCGGACGATTGCTAACGTAAATCGTTTTCGTCGGTTGTTTGGGTGCTTTTACCGGTTGATCTTCCAAGTACACATGTTTGGGGGATTGGCTGTAAATCGGTTGATTGTAGAGAGTATTTTTGATGGGTTGACTAACAGGCTGATCGGGAATTTCATCAATGTAGATCGGCTTGTTGATGTAGACCTGTTTTTTCGGCGCTTGCTGCTCGTTTTGCACCGCCGGTTGCACATAGATGTACTTGTATTTATTCGGTGGATCGATGTAGATCGGTTTGTAGGTGATTTCGTTGAATTTGTCATGGTACTGTTGGTGTGTAGTAATTTTTGGAGATTGCGTCGGTGTTTGTACGACATGTTGTTGTTGTTGTTGTTGTTGCTGTTGCTGTTGCTGTTGGGGACGATTGAAACCCTGCTCCAGGTAGAATGTCATGTAGGGTAGTAGGCGTTTTTGGCGCTCGGATAGCGCGATCGTCTTATTGAAGCGGCGCTCATTGTGGTTATTGTTCAGCTTTGCTGCATCTGGCTTATCATGGTGTATTGTTGTGATTGCCATGCACAAGTTTATCACTGCGAACAGAAACAACAGTTTAGATTGGGACGTAGCACGTTTAAATGTTGCAAAATTTAAACAAATGATACTTTGTAATGAATTACATAGTAAAGGTATAAAGAGATATAAGTAGATAAGTAATCAGAGTATTAAATATGTTATATCATCTGGTTATGGAAGTAAGTACGATTTAATCACCGAAATTCGTAACTATTGATTAATTACAAAAATAAATTTATACAAATTCAATTCAATAGGTACATAGGTATTATGTAACGGTTGCAATTACATCTACATTTTAATAGAATTTTATAGCTAAGAATATTTTATTTGTACATGCTTAGCTTATATAACTGCTTTGCTCTTAGTTCGCTCTAGATTAGAGTGTCCATAATTCCTGAAGAATCGGGAGAGATTTCAAAAATATTATGTAAAGTATACACTAAATACCTAATTTACACGGGTATATTGGTTCCTGAGGAAGATTTCTTTAGAATTCATTTCTTAATCCGTATTTTTTATTCCTTTTTTACTGGAATGGTGCAATTCTCCGAAAATATTATACACAGCATTGCAGTTCCTCTAAAGTAGGTAAATTGTTTGCATTAAGAAAAAAACATTAAAATGTAAAAGAACAAAACACAAGAAAAGTTTCACTATTTCATTAATTAAAATAATTATAATTTTCTTTGTTGGCGCGTTCAGCCTATACAATTATCATTAAAACTTTGATATTTGGTCCATTTATCAACAACTTGACTTAGTTATTTGATTTATTTTTCTATTCATTTGTTCTATTTGTAAAAAAAATATTTATTGTCGTTTTATTATAAAAAAGCATATTTAATGAATTTAAATGACAAAATATTTGGATATATTTGAAAACTATGCTCGTTTTCCGCTAACCCTCTTTTTTACATGATGAGGTGGGCTCCCTTTAACGCTATTTCGCAGATCGCTCTAATTGAATGGAACTTAAACTCCGTGTTAAGCGGTGTCTTACTGTATTTAACAAATATCTCATCTTACGTTGATATAAGTAAAGTTCTTTAATTTTTATAAATCATATTGAAAACAAATTTCAGTGTGGTTTTTTTATAAATTAAATGTTTTTAAAAACATAAACAAAAACGTGTAAAAATGTACCTTGCAAATCGAGGAAAAACTGTGTTTGTAAAATGGTTAATGAGTCATTAAAATGGTCTGGTTGAATTGATAGATGGTCCCGAGAAAATATCCAAAGCGATGTTTTGATAACTCTAATCTTCAAATTGATTTGCATAAAAACAGCAATTACAGGATCACAGACGACCTCGTATATATGTATGAACAAATTTTTGTGTGAATCAACTTGAAGTTCGTCTGATTTTTAATGTAAAGAAGTTCTCAACAATTTCAAATGGTTCTGGAGCGAACCGAATGAAATTAACGTGTATAAAGGTCATTCGAATCATTATTGAATACGTTGTTTTTATTTCTCTATATTAACAATTTTATGATATTGTGAAATATTTTTCTATCATTATCTTTATTGTCAATTAAACTCAGATTAAATATTTTTATTACATTATTTTCTCGATTTTCGATCCATACAAATCGTGCAAAAGCTGAGAATAGAGTAAAACATTGGCACCCGATCCACCAGTTGCTCAATTCACATCCATTTTTAATTCGCCAACGTGCAATCGACGCTAATTAATTCATGCAATTAAATCAATTTAATAATGGTTAAATATTACATGACACAGATCGCAGAATTATGTCACACGTTTAATTAACATTGGCGCAAAAAAATTTATCTCAATCATAATAATAAAACGAATACAAACAAAACAAACACAAAGACAATACGTAGTATAGTATTGAAGGATTTTCACTTTTTTTACACGCTCATATAACAATTGAAGTTCACGCGTTTGCGTTATGTCACATATATAGTGGAGAGAAGCAAGAAGAGAAAAAAAAACGAGGCGGCGAGATAATAATAATGAAAATTACGTGATTATTAAACAATTAGCGGTGTGGAATCGATGGACGTTTGTCTGTTTGTTTGTTTGCTTGTTTGTTTGTGCGCTTGTTTATGTTGAGTTTGGGATTTGGACGTGAATTTAGCGTTCAAGCACGACTCTCGGATGTTTGAATTGTTCAAATAGATAGAAAACTAGCACATTGCATATGGTGTTGTTCGTTTTTAAATTATTAACGCGATTGGTGGTCGCAAAGCGTTTGCAATCTCAATAATCGAAATTGTTTTTTTTATTACGTGCAATTAAGATAGTAAATGATTCGTAATTCATTATAGTTTTGTGTTTTTTTAATTAACTGACTTCAGTAAACAATTTTTACAAATTCAAAGGTTTTTATAATTATTCTAAGCAATTATTATTTATGACACGTTAAAAAATTTAAATTTATATTAAGCGTATTAAATGCTAGAAACAGCTTACACAATTAGACAATTTTCATTAATCAACTAACACCTCTAAAACGATTAAAAAAATGTGTAAAAAACGTTTGAAATTTTTTTTTATTAATCTCAAAAATGATTTCTTAAATATTTGATTTACCTTCAAGTATAGTTAGCGATTTCCAAGAAGTCTTTTAAAAATTAAACTTGAAATAAAAAACATAAAAAATAATAGAAGCACATAAAAAATTAAACAATTTTTATTAATTAATTAAGGTTACTAAAGAAATTTAAAAAAATTGTTTCAAGAACAGCTATAAGCTCAAAAATTTTCTATTACTATATTAAAAAAATAGTAAAAAGCATAAAAACTAGTAGAAAATTTTATATATGTATGTATATAAAAATAATTGCAATAGGATCTCAGTAATCAAATCATGTTTTAACAGTTCTTTAAAAGTCTACATCAAAAATAGAAATTTCTAAGCAATTTTGCAAAAACATTTAAAACTATTAAGAAAACCAAGAATCTACGTGTGTTCCTTGTTAATTTTTATTGATTAACGCGATTGATGAATGTATACGATATCAATAATTCGAGTCGATTAACTTTCGATTAGAGCGTAATTATCATCGTAAATGATTTGTATTTTATTTAGTTTTTATTTTTTTTATCTACTAACGCGTTACCAAATAAACTTATAAGAAATGTGACCAGAAAAGCGATACAAAGTAATTGTTCAATTTTTTTTAACATATGAGGTAAAAATTAGTTATAATATTTAATATAATGCGTCTTAAAATGTACCATTGCCTCCATATTAAAGAGAAAATCATAACAGTTGCTATCTAAGAAATGCATTTTACTTGAAAATTATCAAGCAATGTAAGAATCTGCATATGTTTTCTTAATGATGAATGCGAATGATGAAAGCACCTTATGCTGGTAAAACATTAAAGATTATTATTTCATAATTAACGCGATGGCTGAATGTACCTATATGATTTATATTTATTTTCGTTTTCGTATTTTTTATCTATACTAACGTCACTAAAGAATTTTATAAAAATGTTGCGAGAAAAATTTTTAACGTGTGGTGTAAGAAATGCAAGACTCAGCGTAGTTTTTTTAATTATCAACGCAATTGATGAATGCAATTTACACTTACACTGGGAAAATATTAAATATTAATTAAAAAAGCAAGAATTTACGCGCACGCTGTTGATTTTTAATAATTAGCGCGACTACGAATGTCAACGATTTAGGTTTATGTTCGTTTTTATATTTTTTAACTACTATAGTCACTAAACAATCTTATATATCTAAATGTAGCTAGAAAAGCCGTAAAAACTAATTGTTAAACTTCTTTTAATATGTGGTGTAAAAACAATCTATGATTATTTATTAATTGTTAAAAATTCTCTCTTAAATAATTAAAGGTAAAAGTTGAACATCTTGAACTCAACTTTTACCTTTAATCAAAATGTTTCAGCAAGTGAAGGCAACACCAAAGTGTTTTAGTTTTCTTTCTTAAATGTTTGGTGTATCTTAAAATGTGCTGTCGCTTTCATAACAAAGAGAAAATAATAAACTTTACTATCGGGCAAAATGAAAATTATTAATAAATGCAAAAATCTGCGTATGTTCTCTTATTGATCTTATTTTATATCTTATTGATGAATGTAAACACGTACCTAAAGCGTTTTTGATTTCAATAATACGAATCGATTATCTTTCGATTAGAGCGCAATTAAGATCATATAAATGATTCGAATTTCACATTTCGGTTTTGTGTATCTGTGTCTGTGTGTGTGTGTGTGTGATTTTTTTTAATTACACCTTTTTCTCTTTTTCATTATTTGATTTTCAAGCTCGCCGCGTGCAATTTCTAATTCAATCAGAATAAAGCGTCTTTGCGCGCGCGAAATTATCAACGCTTATTAATCGTCAAGACAATTAATTTGTGTCATACAGGGCGTGAATAATAAAAGCAACAATGTATAATAGAAAATGAAGGATTTTATGGAAAGTACAGTAAACATGATTTATCAGAAAAAAAAATGTTTAAAATTGCATTAAGCATCGATAAAATAATAAGTTCAAGTTTTACTAATCAATTTTTGATGATTGCTTATTACTAGTGCATTTATATTTAACAATTTTAGGGAATTTAAAGATTTCTTTTCGATAAAATAAATCAGTAGTAATTATTAATACAATTATATTTTTTGTATCACATAAAATTTATACACTTAGTTATAACATTATTTTATAATTAAATTAAATTTTTGAAATGATTAAATTGTGTTTTTCTAAGGATTTTAAAAAAATGCACTGGAACTCTTATAAATAAAATATATTAAATTTTATTTCCCTTTCTTACACCCTTTTAAGAAAAAATGGTCTTATTTTTATATAATATTTGTTCTGCGTTTAATAAATATACTTACAAGAATGTTAACAATTATTATTAATAGACTTTTTCGACCTTGTGTCTTTAGTGGTGTTTAATTATTTTTATGAAATCTATAAGGCTTTTATTTATTTCAACTGATTTATCCTGACTTTGGTGTCATTCAAAAAGAATTGTCTTTTGATGAAACTTGGAATAATCTTGTCCATTTTTATACTCTACTTCACAATATTTTTACTTTTTAAAAGTATGACAAATAATTAGGCATTTTAAGAGTAGTACTTTTCCAATAAATTAGCTAGTTTTCTATAAATTAACTCTTTCAATAAGTGTAAAAGAACATAAACACTTATTCCTTATACAGTTTTGGACGCTCTTTCATAAATTGATGGTAACTTTGGCATCATAAAAAAGGAATGTTGTTTTTGATGAAATTGTAAACACTTTTTGTTGATTTTTGCACTTTACCTAAATATTTATATTTATTTAACAATAATTTCACTTTTTTAAAGTAATAGAAATAAGATAGTAAGTACATCAAAGAAGTAGAAAATTTTCGAGTAGGTGTAGTTACTTTTTAAAGGCATTCAATTTATTTGCAATCATATTTAGCAGTCTCAACTCTTGGTTTTTTGCTATCCATTTATCGCTTTATCGTGTACCTATTTACATTTCTGTTATACACCCGTTCAAAACGTGAGAAACATTTTTACTCCACTCGCTCTGTATATTTATACCAATTGATAAATTGATGGTGATTTTGGCATCATAAAAAAGGAATGTTGTTTTTGATGAAATTGCAAACAGTTTTTGTTGATTTTTGCACTTTATCTAAATATTTATACTTATCTAATAATAATTTCACTTTTTAAAGCAATCGAAATAAGATAGTACATCAGAGGAGTCGAAAATTTTCAAGAAAGTGTAGTTAGTTTTTAAAGGCATTCAATTTATTTGCAATCATATTTAACAGTCTCATTGAAATCTCATTGAAATTACAATAAAACTATCTTTGATCGATATCGCTTCATCGTACCTACTTACATTTCTGTTCTACACCCGTTCGTTCAAAACGTGAGAAACATTTTTACTCCACCGTGTACTCGCTGTGTATCTATCTATACACGTGGCACTTTCTCTATCCCATCGTCGTCGTCTTCGGCGCTTCCTTCGCACATTCACGACCATTCAAATTCTCGCCGCTTCGAAATCGAAATAAATGGAATAAAATAGCAAAAATAACAGCGGAAATTCGTTATTTAACGCATTGCATCGCATGGTAAACGGCAGTATTATGCCGTTGCCATTTTGTCGCAATTTCGAATATGTTGTCATACGCGATTGTGTCGATTAGATCATTTTCGCACATGAAATTTTTCGTTCATAAGTAGTTGTTGTTTATAATAGTTTATCATATTTCGGTTCCCATTCGAAACGCGCATTGTTGCATGCAAATTAGAAAATCGTTGCGCCAATTTTGTTTTTAGATTAATGAGTGTGTATGCAAATTTTGAGGTTATTTACTTAATTAACCCCAAAGCGTGTTCAAAATAAAAAATATTGTTGTTTATATTGGTTATTTCAGACGACGCAATCGCATAGTTTTGAAACTATATTAAACCAATGTTAAGTTAGTTAATAGAGTAAAATTTTGAAAAAAAATTATATAGCCAAGTATGCATAATTTTTTGAAGTTTTAAGAGTGCATCAATATTTTGAAACATTATTTTTTTTTTAATTTTCTTTTAAATCCCTATAAAAAGTAGTTAAATATTCTAAGATTATGTTACAATTATTTAAAAAAGTGAAATACGAGTACAATAAAATAAAACATAATAATGATCTGTGAGTTAAATGATGATTATTAGAAGTACTTTTTTGTGTTTTATTACATTAGTCGCATAATGCGCATTTGGCACTCCATCTGCATCAATAATATGCAACTGTCTTTCGCGATACTTTAAAAAATAATAAGCACTACCTATTGATTTCAATATTCAATATACACCAAGATTCTCTTTCTGATTGCATTTTACAGTTAGCACAATAAAATGATTTCCGCACATACACATTTGCAACGCATTTGCACTCCAAAATTTTTCACGCCCAACAAAAAACACGCAAAACATGTACGATCGCTTGTCGTTCCTATGTCATAATCCCCATTACCATCATCGATTTGATGGACCGGATCGTCGTGTGTGCGGTTTGTTTGCGTGGGTGTGTGCGACCGGCAACAGGTGTGTGTAATGTTACACATTTACACGTATGTACCCTGTATACATGTTGCATTGCGATGATGCCAGCGGTGAAAAAACTATGTATATCGCTAGGGTCGATAGTGCTGGTGTAATTGCACCACGGTCGAGAAAAAAGTAAACATTGCTGCTGGAATGGATTGTTGGATGTACTTGTTGTTGTTTGTATTTTTTGCAATCGTGTAACTGTGATTGCGTTCGAGCGAACGCTTCGAATAATATTTAAGTTTTGGGTTGCGCTTTTTTAATAAAGTACAAACGTGATAGAAGTTGTCGAAAGAAAAAGATATTATTTTATAAAACTATAATAAAATTAATATATTTTAAGACATTTTTACATGTTTAGTGATTTTTTAAACGCAACTTTGAAGTATTTTAGATTTTTAGTGCCTTTTATTATAGTAAATTCTAGTATTTTAAAGATTAAAACTAGAAAATTCAAGAAAATCTTTTCTATTATCTTTTCAAAGATTGTTATACTCACTTATTAAAAAATATCTGATTTATTTTAAAAGGATTTTATAATATTTATATGTATAATGCAGACTTTATAAATTCTCTTGTTTTTCAATTTATCGATGTAGCGGAATGTTGTAAATACTGAGAAAAAACGGCAAAATGAATCAATCAAACTGTAAAGCAAATTTACGTTAGAGAAAAGCGATAGTAATCATTAATACATTTTTTAAAAACATTTTAAAATGATTGCAGCAAATTAGCAGATATTTTATAATTTGTCTTGGTTGTTCAATTTATCGATTTAGCGGAATGTTGTAAATACTGAGAAAAAACGGCAAATCGAATCAATCAAGTCGCAAAGCAAACACACGGCGCCAGAGAAAAGCGATAGGTAGTTCCTATATATTTTTTTCTAATCCGTTAATGAGGTGATGATTGGAAGTGCGCATCAATCAATTCGGCGCGCGGAATGAAAGTGACGCGAACATAGCAGCGGCGAACGAAAACCGGCCGGCCGATCATTCGGTTTCTTTCTCCTCTCTTCCTTTCACGAAATTGCTCACAATTTAGAAAATATTCAAATGCGCGCTTTCCAAGTTTTCAAGTGTCTGTCGGGCCGATGTGCATATCGCTCTTTTATTGCCGTTTCCACTCACGTCCGAATACAATTTCGTCGCTCTGCAATTGCCGCTGACGGTTTACACATCGCCCTTAATTGGAGTGCTGCGGCAAGATTGAGGGGGGACATGCAAACTGATTGATTAAGCGGCGTTATAGGGGTGGACGACGCGGCCGCCTCGGTGCGTTAAGAAATGTGTGCAGGCAGCTACTTGTTGAATTGCTTTCTTTACTTAGCGTGTTAATTTTCTTAAGTATTTTAAATGCAAATTTAGCAGTAGTGACATTTTCGAAGTGCAGCTACTAAGAAATTGCAGATTCACCACAAAACAATAACCGATAAATAAATGATTGTGGAAAAGAAAATTTTATATTTAAACAATATTTTTAAATATTTTTTTAGTGACAGTTAAAAATGCTTAAATGTGGCCTTTTTTATATTTATTATCAAGAAATAGTACGGATTTTAAGTCTTACATTTTTCATTTAGAGATATTTCGAATGAAATTAGCTATTTTTTGGATTTCCTACTCCGAATTTAAATAAATTAAAAAGTTACAATAAATTTTATGAAAAAATGAGTTACGTAAAAGTTTATAGATTTAGCAATGTTTAATGTATTTTTTAAATGTATTCCAAAAATAATAATCTAATTTTGATGTAACACCCTGTATATGTATATTCAGAACTGATTGTCATCAGCGCTGACTATGAAAAACGAAAGTGTAGCAATGTAAACAACACTCCAACATTGTTTTTTATTTTTTTTATTTTGAATGTTCTTGTTGGAGAATTTAAGTGAATTGGTGCAGGAAGTGTTACTGTACGTGTGAATTCGTTTAATTTCAATTAAAAGCCTGTCGCACCTTTCAATCTTCTTTAAACGCGATATAGTCTCGCGTTTCTTCTTCTTCGAGCGCACAAAGTAAGTACTTTTTGTGTGCAAAAAAATATCACGCCAACGATTGAAACGTCAATAAACTGTTTCGATTACGACGTACCGCGCCGGTGTATTTCAATCGTGTGAATCATTTTACATAATCCGGAGATGTAATTAATCTACTAGCACATATATAGTCATAAAAAGTGAAATTATTAATTAAATTTATATTAATAAAATTATTCAACGTCGTTGTATGGAAGGAAATTTAGAATGGATGTCGGATCGGCAAGGACGCGAACGTGCAATTGCGACAAGAGCAGAGCGAAGAAAAGGCGGCAGCCAGCCAGCGAACGAGATATAAGCAATAACGAAAACAATTGTTTATGATTATTAACGATTATCTCGTTAAATCATTAAATTAAAAATCGATTTCGCTCGTTCGGAAATCGTGCACGAGCCAATTTGCAAGTTTCGTGTATTATATGTATTAAGTAAAAGGCGGCGCACGCGGCGGATTGCAGCCCCGGCGCCCTTCACATTTTCCGCTCGACGATCAATTGTTCTCGAGGAAGCGACAATATTTTCAACGATTTGCTCGCTTATTTTGAATAATGAAACGTACGGCAAAGCAACGTGAAACGTGAAGGTTGTTTGTTTTTAATATTGTATATAATAATAATAACGTTTGCATTGCAAGTGAGGGAAAGTTGCCTTGACTCGCATTTTTAAAATATACTTTACCTGGGTACTTAGTATACAAATACACAGCAATAGTATCATTTTGCGTGATTAATCACAATTCTGTACATTAGCCGGTGTTACAACATGACGGATTATTTGAACTCACCATCAAATTGAAGTTAACCGCTATGCAATATACCTAGTCTTACATTTTTTGCATCACATTAAGCGATTTAACAGTCTTAATTAATCTTTTTGTTGCTTGCGGCGAGATAGACTACTTGAGTTTTACACGTAAAGTGCAAAGTTATTTTAACTTAAGTACGTTTGCAAATTTTCTAATTTCTGATTATGATACATCACCCCCTTTAATAAATTCGTTTTGCATTATCGCCCCCTTGTTGCAACTTTTTGTTGCGTTTATTAGTTTCGATAAATAATAATAATAACAACAATTTTCACATCAAAACATTCATTAGTTTTTGTTTTACATCTAATGTTATACGACGCTAAAAGTGCATGCGGCTATAATTACAATATTGAGCAAAAAAGTTGCATTAAATTTTGTTTGGGGAATGAAATTTTGGATGTAGAAATGTTCGGAATCTTGCAAAAATCTTCTGTGACTATGTTTTGTCAGAAAGTAATACTTGCAAGTGTTAGAATCAGTTAAAAGAAAGTCGAAAAGGGTTTGAATACGAATGTATCTCCAAAGAGAGCCAATATCATTTTGAAAGATATAATATTTTGGGCCTAAAACCTGGAAATTATTTACTAATGCCATAACGTTGACAATGCACCTCTCACAATGTACTCATTGACTTTATCACCAAAAATCCTGTGCATATCGATCCAGAACTACCTAATTCGTCTTATTTAGTACCGTACACCTATTACTATCTTAGAATCTTAAAAGACCACTATGGAAAAACTGTGTTTTGGTATGGTAGAAGAGATAAAGCATAATCGCCGCAGGCATTTTTAGCGCCGTATAACATTCGACGTAAAACAAAAACTAATAAATTTTTTAACTTAAAAATTGCTGCAGACGTTTATTAGAATGTTTACAGAGTAAAAAAAAATGTAATGATGTGCGATTTGCCTGCGTTATTGATATTAAAAATTGGTCTTACTTTTTGGACGCAGTAGTATGTTAACCATATAAGCGAAAACTGATCATTTGTGGGTTAAATCTATTTGGCGTTGACAGTCTCAAATAGCATTTTCGGAAATTTTTGAAAAAGTATATACAAATTTTTACTTCTACAGTTTCGGGTATTTTATGAGATTCTAAATAATTTAAAGAATCTATGTTGTAACAGTTTTACAAACAATATTAAAAATTACTAATATTGTCTTGTGAATAGAAAAGCGATGCCACCAAAAATGGGCATCGAGCATAAAGAATAATCCATTAATGAAGCCACATAATAAGTAGGTGCTTTAGCTAAATGAAGCATTATTTAGTTTAGTTTCACTTTCAATCAAAAATCTTTCTTTAGCACACATACATTATACCTGCCTACATATAAAAAAATTTCCCGACCAAAAAATTCTATAAAACAAATTGTTCGCAGTTTTCACATCGCTATTACTTAATTCAACAATATACCTAACAATTTATTCGATGAAATTCCCATCTAGCCTACTTTGCACCATGACATTCTTACACGTATAGTCTCACTGAATAATTTGTTAACAAATAATGTTTGTTTAGATTTTAGTGTTTTGTGTAAACTAAAATGTAGGATTAATATAATGTAATACTTATGTGCAGCAAAGTAATTTTTTTAGAAAGGAAATCGATATGAGGGGTTTAACGTTTCAAATCTATTACTATGTTTTCCCTTTTAAACTATTTGGTTGTATTAAATTAAAAGTATGTGATGATTGTTTTGTTTGTGTTTGTAATAATTTTCTTTGTTTAAACAATTACTGCAACCAGTTGAAGAGTACAGCGTAAAAAATGTGCTTAAAATTTCATTTTTATACTGGTACTTTTTCTCTCATCACCGAATTAATTTTTTTCTTGTTTATTATACATAGTGGAACCAAGACTATGCAGCATTCCTTGCATAAAAACATGTGTAATTATATTGAGGGAAAGTTAAACGAAAAGCATAATAATAAATGGGAAAGAGGAAAAAATGAAGTTCATAGTAGAAGTTCCTACAGTTCAGATAGGCTTAATCGCGATAGTTGGGGTGATTCGGTAAAGCGAAGTTTCACTGTTTTTATACAGTGTGTTCCCGGATCGACTTCGCATAGGTATAATTGATAAAAAATGTTGGAGTTTAGTTTCGAGATTTTGGAATCAACCCCTGTTTGGTCTGCACTGAATTTCAAGCATATTTTCACTTTTTTAAAATTTAAGGGGGGCCTGATAATGGGGGGAAAGTGACTTTATGTTCAGGTAAAGTGCCATTTTTGCCAATAATACGATAAAATGTTATTTAGATAAGTTGTTTAAAATCTAAATCATGCACATATGCAAAATTTCACAATTATTGGATCACTTTGACAAAATCAGAAAAATTGATTTTATGTTTAGGTAAAGTGCCATTTCGGGCACTATGTTTGTCTGTGGTAACAACGAAAGAATAAAATACTGATTTTGTCAAAATAATCCGATACTTGTAAGATTTTGCATATGGGCATAATTTTAAATTTAGAGCAACTTATCTTTGCAAAATTTAGTTGAATTCTTGTTCGAAATGCCACTTTACTTGAACATAAATCAATTTTTCTGATTTTGTCAAAGTAATCCGATAATTGTGAAATTTTGCATATGTGCATAATTTTATATTTTAAACAACTTATCTTAATAACATTTTGTCGTATTATTGGCTAAAATGGCACTTTACCTGAACATAAAATCACTTTTCCCCCATTATCAGCTCCCCCCCCCATCTTTAAATTTAAAAAACGTGAAAACTAGACTCCAAAATTTTTGATCAATTATACCTATAGTGAAGTCGATCCGGGGACACACTGTATGTAATTAATAAATTCGAAAACCAAAAAATGATTCCAAATGGCATCACTTAAATGAAAGAAATGTAGATATTATAGTAGCCTGTCTACACAATCTAGACAGTTTTGACGATTTTAATGTTAAAACTTATTTATAACTCGACAACTTTTTGTTATTGACAGAAAAGCATAGACTTTTTAACAGTATTTATTAATGTATTTAGTTTAATTTCTTTTCAAGATTGATTAATCTGTAATAATCTGTATATATATTGTACACACATACTGTAGAGGAAGGATGCTCATATTGATATGGGGCAGAAGCGCACATTGTTTTTATAAACGGTAGTATACTAATTGTCCACAAGCGCCCGCACACTTTTTCCGCAAAAATTTAAAAGATGGAACTCTACAAAACAATTAGCCGTCAGCATATTTAACAATGGTCATGGAAACGTAAAAGACTTATTCCTGTCATTATAATTAGCGTAGTAGAGGAAAAAATATTTTTCTGCAAAAGAGTATAAATTAAGCTGCTCATTTTATTCGCATAAACGTGTTGGAGAAGAAAAAAATTCCCAACTCGCCGACTTTGCTCCAATTTACCTACATACTCAAAGTCGTATTTAATGAGGTGTTAAAAAGGCAGCAAGCAGCTCGTTAGCACAAAGTTTCCCATTTTATTTATCGAACAATTGATTTGAGCAGCAATAGCAAACAGCAACAGCAGCAGCACCATGCCTTTTTTCCATTCAATGCACATTTCATTTTAGCGCACTGCGCTCTCGTGTGTTGTAACATTTTTCCCATTCAATTCAATGCATTCAATTGTTAAATGCAACAATTAATTATAATCATTGTGTGCGTTATTATTATCATTAGCGAGTTATAACGATCGCAATATAATAAGCATCAGCAACAACGACTACAAGAATCATCGAAGGAAGATTTTGAACAAATTAGCGATCGGTCGTAAATTTTTATCGTTTATTAGATTTCTCTTCGTTTACGCTGATAGATAGCTTAACAACCATCATGTGTGTGTGTATGATATTATTATTACATTTCGTTTTCCGTTTGTTTTTGTTTGCGCTTTGTTTGCTACGAGATGCGAGATTTTAATTTTTATTATAATTTAGTTAGACAAAAGGCAATTAAATTTAATGACGGTTTCGTTTACTTAATTAAAAAATGCTTAGCTATCTGCGCGGTCCCTTTTTTTGTTTGAAGAGTGATAAGCATCGAATTTCATACAGCGTGCATCGCGTTGTTGTGTTGTTGTTGTTGTTGTTTACCGTCTTGATTTCTAATTTTTCGTGTACGCTGCTTTATAAGTATAGATGCAGAAGGTGTAATTAGACAATATTACAATTTTTGCTACATAACCATTCAATTGTTAAATAAATCGTTGAGCGCTTACATAACTTCATTTTTTGTTTTTTTATTTTATTTTCGTAAAATAAAAAAAGTAAACCGCACAGTTGATTAATTGGCTTTGGCAAATTATGTGTATTACTTCGATTTTTTTTATGTAATAAATGATTTCTAATTACTTTTTAATGCATTTAATTAAAAATCATTAATTTATATTTTAAGCCATTTAGCGATTAATAAATGCACGTATTTCGTGACTGCAAAACGCGTTTCGATTTGTATTAGGAAATGGACGTAGGTTTTTAATTATCGACTTGTTTTGTCTGTAAATATGCGCTAATTTTTTGATAATAATTCAAACGTAATGTTACATTATATTTTCTGCGTTGGTTTGAATACAGTTTACATTGAAATGTTAAAACTATCGATAAACAAATTGTGTTTTACTAAGTAAAGCAAACTAGTACAGTAAAACCTGTGTATTCAGGGTTGATATTGCGGCCACTAGTTCGACTCTAAGATAATATAAAACTGTTTAACCCATATGCCTCCTACTAGAGATTAGGGATTAAAGAAGAAATACATAAATCGATTTTTTTCACAAGGAATCCACTATTTCCTGTACTACAAATGAGTTGGTCATAAATGAGTAATCAAACAAAGTAATAAAACCTATCTTACATTGTTCATATCTTTGCATATAAGATTTGTTTTCGAGAAATCGTCCAACTTATATTTTGGGTATATTTTGTTCTTGAAGTTCAAGATAGATAAGTTTCCAAGTTAGTGTAATACAAAAAGTTGGGGATTTTATTCGTTCTGGGAGAAATCATCCAAGTTGGCGGGTTTCCAACTTCAAAGGTTTTAATGTATGTACTAGTAATTTGTGAACAGGAAGGGTTCTGCTTACGCTTTTTCAAAAATTCGTGCCATAATAAATCGCGTGAAATATTGATTTGAAGTATGAAGTTTGTATCTGATAAAAATGACTACTTGGTCATTATTGAATGGCTAGCTAGAGTATATTATTGTCTATTCGATGCACTTGGAAGATAAAAATATTGTTTATATTCCTGATATATCTAATACATCAAGCAAAGCATTTATATTTATTGCGCTTTTAAACACATAGCTTATGATGAGAAGTTGATTGCAGGAATCAAATATTTATTCTAGGATAACCTAAGTTATTATTAACCAATTTTAAAAAATTATCGATTACATCAAATTATCAGTATTTGTTGCTTTTCTTCGAATATAAGCTGTTTTCTGCTATTAATTGGGATGTAGAGATCCTATACGATGTGCCGAATATTTGCGAATCACAAACATTTGTTAACATTTTAACATTGAGTCTTCGCGATTGGTGAAATGAAGGTTTTCCGAGGTGGCTATAGGTGAATATTGCAAGAAAATCGATTGGAAAATGTGAAAAACCAAAATTGTAAAAAACGTCTTTTTTCACAATTTTTACATGTTTTCCATACGATTATCATAGAATTTTCGCGCCTGATTGATGAAATTAAAATTTCCCGAGGTGGTTATAGATGAAAATTGATTTTGTCATGTTTTCTACACGATTACTTATCATTGAATTAAAAAATATACCGTTTGAGGGTACAGGAATCACAAATATATAAATTTTGTGCTTGTTTATCTTTAATATACTTTTAATATCAAATAACAGAACAGTTCCAGCTTATTCCGTTTAAGTTTTCACATTTTAATTGATAATGAATAGTCATGGCTCAAAAATTCTACGTTCCTTAGCCATGAAGTGGATAATATGCTACAAAATTGTGCGATATGGTGTCAATTTTTAAAATTTTTGTACATTTAAATTAAGGAGAACCTGTATATTTTCCCTAGATTTTAGATCTGGTGGCATGAACATTTTCTTTTGACCAAAAATGTACATATTTTCTCATCATGTAATGCCTCAACGTACTTTTTAATGTATTTTTATATCTATTGATTAACTACACATTATAATGTTAAAGCTAACATTTTTTAATGAGTTTATGCAATTAATTAATTAATTAATTAAATTTTACAATTACTATATGGGCAAATGTTAATTTAAAATTCCATCATGAATTCACCTTTTGTACCTTAAATGCTTTGTTCAATGTCGTAGTGTAAAAGTATAAAAATGTTTATTTTATAAATACTTTTAGTCAGATTACTGTTGGATATAGACACACAAATTACTTTTTGATTTCCATTTTCTTTTTCAGGTCCACATTGACAATGTCCCAATATACACGGACTAAACATGGTTTGTAAATTCATATTTTAAGGTATTTTTAATTCGTTTTCTATTACTGATAAGTCTTAAAATTTATTGCTCCATTTTGGAAATATCCTGTATTATAATAAGGATTAATTTTGAAATTTTCTATTTTAATCTAACTTTAAACTTTAAACTGGATTAGAATTCTAGGATTTTAAACTGTGTTTAAATATGACTTACGCAATTTTTGTATAACTTTATCAGCTATTATATTTATCAGATTTGGGAAATTTGAGTTAAGTATTGTTAGCTTTAAATTGTTTTCTATCTTAAGTTTTTGCAAAATGTTTAAACTTAACTTAATTCTCGCCTATAAAAAATATATCTTCGAATTCTAAAAGAAATAAGTAGTCATTGTTGTTTAACTTAAACATTTCCTTGATTAGTTGCTAGTATTGCATTGAATTAAATTTTATTTTCTTGTTTTGTAATGCGGCAGTTAGACTGTAAAATATTCGTTAATTAATTTTGCGAAAAGTTTACATCCGACTTCGATCATTAAGTGGCTTTTGTCCGAATCGTGCGATAAACTAATTAATGAATGTCACTTTAGCGTTGCTGCTCGTGTAACTAGAACAAAAATATTAATTAACTCTAAAATAAAAAGTCGGTGAATTACATTGGCGCGCGTTATGAAACGAAATGCGACCTTGCCGCTGCTTTTTATTTAATTCCATGCATAATTGAACCAAAGAATCGAACGGTATACGTATAGCAATGTGATTCTGTTTCGATATGGAATCGCGCTGGGCGCTGGAAAAACGTAATAAATTCGTTTAGAAATTGCAATAAATTGTGTTTGCGTTGTACAACAGGCAGCGCATTTTGAAATGCTGCTTAATAGGTAGTAATAGGTGCTTATTTTCCAATATATTTTTTTACTCTCTGCCGTTCAAGATTTTGTTTGGAGGCTGCCGTTGGTTGTTGCTGCACTTACCGGATGCGAGCGGACTTATTTAGCACACGAGACTGCTTATACTACTACTATACTGGGAAAATTCTATTATTTATCGCTAAGAATAAATAATAATAATAATATTATATGGATATTTATATGGTAAGTGTTTATTATTGCATTGTCTTTCTTCGATTATATAACATAACTATTGACTCGAACTGAGTCAGCATTGTAATATTTTGCAATTCGAAACTTCAACTATTCCAAAATTAAAAAAACTAAAACATCGTCATAACACTTTGAAGAAATAAATGTGTGTTTGCGCTACAATTCATTACGCGAGTTGAAGATTGAAAATGCGATTGTTCATTTGAATAAATCTATGTGTTATGCATTGATTTCGAATCTTATAAATTCGATATAAGTTGCTGTAGGCATTCCGTGAAACATGTTTATAATTAAATTTAATGCAAGATTGTTCATATATTTTAGAAAATACAAATAATTTAAACCATAACAGGTTCAACGCCGAAAACATTAAAAATATTTTGTGGAATATTATGGGATTTTATTTAGGTTGGTTTCAATAAATAATTTAATGTTTAATGAAAAATAATATGCAGACATTGTTTTATCTTTAATTGTAAGTATTTATATGTTTCTAACAATAAGTAAATAACATGCGTGTGTGTTTCTATACCTATTTCAGAAAATATATGAAATTTAAACCATGACGTCTTCAACGCCAAAATAGATCTAACATTAAATATATTTTGGGGAATACTATACCAAAAGTATAGTACTTTATTTAAGTTGGTTTAAATACTCGATTTATGTTTGATGAAGACTAATAAGCACAAAGTTGTTTTATCATTAATTTGAAGTACTTAATGGTACTTAATCTATAATATTTTTCATTGGTAAGAAAATTAACTAAAAACAATCTTCAATAAGATTCCTACATTATAAGAAATATCTACGTATGTTATGCAAACAATTTTCAACGTTTGTACTGCAATTAATTTACATTATTTTTCAATATTATGTAAGCAAGAAAGTCCTTTCCAATGTATGAAAAAATCGTGCAAAATTAGAGAGAGTGCATCATTAGTACTTATCAAGATTATCTTTAATTAGGAGCATCTATTGGAAGTATTCACACAAACTTTCAGTTATATTCGTTTATAAGTTGTTCCAGCCAGAGCCGAAGCGAGGATTATAGCCGCCCAGGTGAAAACAAAATGTTGCCGCCCCCATATATTTTTTTATTATTTAACCATTCAATAGTATTTGCTAATGATTACGGTATAGAGGCCACTGTCTTTATTACCAAACTATGCAAATTATAACTATTGCCACAAAACTTTAAAATAATTTTAAACCATACTAATATGGACACTTACAAATGCAGTTTTATTTTCTATCTCGTAGTAAACTATTCATTTTTACCTAACTTATAGTCTAACGTTAATAGTCGTTAATTATTTACAGACAGAATTATGTACAGACGAAAATATTAGTTTTACATGCTCATGGCCATAAATCTGATAAAGTGTTGTTAGAGTGGATTAATAAATGTAATATGTATGCAAGATTAACTCATATTTTTTAAATCAATTTTATTCTGATAACTACTAATGGTGAAAAAAATTTGGATAACATTTTATTGCTGACCCAATATTAATGCTGATATACAAAAATTATATTCAATTCTTTGTTTATAAATTAATTATTTAATTAATTCTTAATTTTATTTATTTTATTGCCATTTAATTATTATATGACATTGACATAAAATGCCACACCAAACACAATTCATTAAAATTTACATAAATTTTTGAAATCGTTATTATATTATTATTATTATAAGTAAATTAATTTCATTTTCACCTCGAATCTAAAATTTTGCAATCTAAAGACGTCGAAATGCTGTTAACACCTACGATAAATAAAGATAAATTGGAATTTAATCATTTGCATTATGCTTATTAATATTTGTTCATGTTTAACGCTAATCGTTTGTAGGATTATTAACATTTACACTTGCTTTGCTCTCATTAGCCCTAAAGATTGAGCAAATGCGATTATTTATCGCAACATGTGTGAAAGTGACATGAAATGCGAAATCGAAAAAAAAAAATTTCCAAAACTTGGCGCAAATGCCCTAAAACTATGTGTTAAACATATTTTTTGTTTTTGCAAATCATTTTCAGCATATAAGCTTATGTTTCTGTCATGACTAACAAAGATAAATTGCAATCTTAAAATTGAGAATGAATTCATATGATTGTTTATACTTTATAGTGTATAAATATTATTAGTTTTTAAACTGAGAAAAAGTAATTTATTGAAAATTACACGGAAATTATATTAAATGTCAAACCAGAAAATATAAATAATGCTAGAATATTACAAATTAAATAAATAAATTGAGTAAATTGAGAATGAAATAGAATGTTCAATTATTATTTCAGATGTATTTATTAATGTGTTCCAGGTAATAATTTACCTTTGCGCAAAAACAAAAAAAATATCATTTTGAAATTAACCGCTCTAAATAATAATCATCATGCCAAATAAATTGAGAGTTATATTTTTTATCTCTGCACCATACATACGCGCTTCCCAAACAATCTTCCCAGGAACACTGATGATCCATTTACAGTTACAAAGTGTTTCGCAAAAAATTATTACATGACAATACTAATTCATAAATCATTTATTCTTTTGATATATTATATTTCTAGTCTAGCATATAAAACGTATTGAATTATTTTCTTTTGCCATTATAACTAAATTTTTCTTTATCCTTAAACAATCTATTGTTTACTCCCCGGGGTAGACGTATCTTAGGTTGAGAATCGCTGCTTCGTTATGTATAGAAAAGTTTGGTGTTCTGTAGAAATGTCTCTATTTTTCAAGTATTACGACAGAATGATCTGTTTTAAGTTGTCCCATTTCACGCTTTGAAGTGAGACCTAATCTCTAGTTGCAAATAGTTTTTTTCTTCCTTTAGCGAACACTATCCGAAGTTAAGAACTGATGTTGTTTTTATAGGGTATGCAAAATTCCTCGCTACATTTATTGCCAAATAAAATACAACATTTTGACTTGACTTTTTAGAGTAACAAGTTAAACGAACTATCTAATTTACCTAATTGAATTGTCGGTATAAAACAATCATATTAGAGCTGTAATGATTTACATGAGTAATGTACGTATAAAATTTGATAAAGATGGCAAGTGTTAAATACATTAATTATTGAATGAAGGCATTTTATACGCTATCTACAGTATTTCTATTAGCAATGTTTCTTAAAGACTTACTTACAATATCGATATCCACCGATATCGAAAGTACGACATACTTATTATACTGACAACGCACATCTCATTAATAAACACGCATTGTAATACAAGCAATGAGAATATCATTGTGGTTAAGTTAAAACAATCATAGTTTGTAGTGTATATGAATATTTATCGGTTGTAATATTGAGAAAAAGTAATTTGCGGGAAATTACACGGAAATAACATAAAATGCCAAACCGAAAAACCATTTACACTTAAAATAACAATTATTACACTAAATGAAATTTATTTTCACATTGTGAATACAAGTTTTATGATTAAATTACTACATATCCTAAAGATGGAATCACATTACTTGAAACAAATAAGCTTACATTTATGTTACGATTAATAAAGATTAAATAGGATTTAATATACAATTACAATTTATTATAAACAATAATAGTGTGTTATAAACATTTACGCAAAATCTTATTTGCCTTAAAATTGAGAAAAAGCAATTTATCGTAAATTATGAGGAAATATAATAAAATGCCAAAGCAAAACCATTTAAATTTTATATAGATTGTGGAAAAGTTTATTTTTACTTCAATTATTAATGTTGTTTAAGTCAAAATAACAAATGTTCTAAAATTACGTTAGAATTTTAAACAACAAATTGAACAAACAGATTTGCAAAGATACATTTAAAATACCATTTTGAATAACAATAATATTGATCATTTATAGTTTTCTCATGAAAAAAAAAATTAATAAAAGTATTAATTAAATTAGGAGATAGAAAAATCTCCTAATTTTTAGAATTTTGATATTGTGTAAACACTGCTTCGTGCAATGAACTGATACTTTTGGCACTCGTTATGTATATAACTATTAAACGATATTGTTTATCCCATATTTGAAGCTTGTTGTTTAAAGTTAATTTAGAATAAATGGTACAATTTCATATAAAATGTATAAAATTTAGAAATATTGTATTATCAGCACTCATTGCATCGATTATATGATATATTAACATGACATTTGTAGTTTTCACACTCTTTATATTATTTATGCAATAAATGTAATAGCACAAAAAATCTTGTTTAACATATTTATCTATAATAAGATCAATAGAATTGATTTTGCAAAAATGCTTTCATAATATCTCTAAGATTTTTATTTTAGATTTTCAAAATGAATCCATCACCTTTACTAGAAATGTCACAAGCGATAGCCCAAAATAGAGTATTGCACCTATTTTTTATTTTGTAAGAATTGCATGAAAATTAAACTCACATGCAAGATCACGAGTGGTGTCAATTTTATACTATGTAAAGATGATAGATAGACATAATTGCTTAATTTTACAAATTTAATGACATATGACATTTTCATACCCACTCCTTCAATTATAATTTATAATGCGCATAAATTTTTAATCATATAGGTATGCTATAAAGTAAAATAAAGATAATATTTTATTGAATATTACAAGATAATGACAGGAAATTTTCACCGTTTATTCTTTTTACATAAACACCTCACAATTATGTATTATTACAAGATATTTCCACCTGTAATGTAAATTATATCGCATCATTTGACACAAATAAAATATGCATATGTAGTTTTGCGAAAATTTAAAAAAGCAGGTTTACGATGATTATTAATTTAATTTAATTTAATTGTAATATTCTCTAAGTTTATATTAATGTCGGAATTGATAAGATAAGCCGAATGACAAACAATTTAAAAAAGAATACCTTGCATTTCTCATAATTACTTTTACATTATTTTAATCTTTAATCATCTGTTAACAACAATAAAGTGTTTAAAATTTCTTTAAAAAGTATTAGATATTTTATGTGCGAAAATTGTGTCACATATTTCATTTAAAAGTGAATAAACACACGTACACAGACATAATCATAATTACCATGGAATATCGTATACCTAATTCTGCCAGAAACTTCAAACTTGCTAGCAACAGATGATTATATAAAGTATAAAATAATGGCGAGAAATGTAATACGCAGATTTAATGAGCAATTTTCACGTCTAATGTAATTTGTATAACTATAGAATACCTCCATAAAAATTCTAAATATACTTAATCTTAAAAATGACAACTTCTTTCGACTAGTGATTGAAAAATCGGTTTATTTGAATAATTTGGCAAATTGGATATCGTGCATTCTAATGATTCGACGCTGCTATTTGGTTGTTTCCGATTCGGATCTTTTTACAAATAAACGAATGAATAAACTAATAAATGAACTACATTCTACACTTAG